>CAWWDY010000865.1:0-77550 GCA_963942605.1 Poecilus cupreus | reverse complement strand
TAATAGCTAATGTTGGAGAAAGCAAGATAAAAAATGCTGTTTTAAGCATGCAAAAGCAAGCAAAACGCCGTTTTCAAGTATTTAAACTGTCATATTCATGTATATGTCGTGTGTAATGGCTTATGTTTGAAAAATCAGGATAAAATAGTTGTTTTCAGCTTGCAAAAACATACAAAATGCTGTTTTCAAGTATTTAAACTGTCATATTCATGTTTCTATCGTGTATAATAGCTAATGTTGGTGAAAGCAAGATAAAAATGCTGTTTTAAGCATGCAAAAGCATACAAAACACCGTTTTCAAGTATTTAAACTGTCATATTCATGTATAAGTCGTGTGTAATGGCTTATGTTTGCAAAATTAAGATAAAATAGCTGTTTTCAGCTTGCAAAAACATACAAAATGCTGTTTTCAAGAATTTAAACTGTCATATTCATGTATATGTCGTGTGTAATGGCTTACGTTTGCAAAATCAAGATAATGTAGCTGTTTTCATCTTGCAAAAACATACAAAATGCTGTTTTCAAGTGTTTAAACTGTCATATTCATGTTTCTGTCGTGTATAATATCTAATGTTGGTGAAAGCAAGATAAAAAGGCTGTTTTAAGCATGGAAAAGCATACAAAACACTGTTTTCAAGTACTTAAACTGTCATATTCATGTATATGTCGTGTGTTATGGCTTATGTTTGCAAAATTAAGATAAAATAGCTGTTTTCAGCTTGCAAAAACCTACAAAATGCTGTTTTCAAGTATTTAAACTATCATATTCATGTCTCTGTCGTGTATAATAGCTAATGTTGGTGAAACCAAGATAATAATGCTGTTTTAAGCATGCAAAAGCATACAAAACACCGTTTTCAAGTATTTAAACTGTCATATTCATGTATATGTCGTGTGTAATGGCTTATGTTTGCAAATTCAAGATAAAATAGCTGTTTTTAGCTTGCAAAAACATACAAAATGCTGTTTTCAAGTATTTAAACTGTCATATTCATGTTTCTGTCGTGTTTTCATGTAACTAAACTGTCATATTCATGTATATGTCGTGTGTAATGGCTTATGTTTGCAAAATCAAGATAAAATAGCTGTTTTCAGCTTGCAAAAACATACAAAATGCTGTTTTCAAGTATTTAAACTGTCATATTCATGTATATGTCGTGTGTAATGGCTAATGTTGAAGAAATCAAGATAAAAATGCTGTTTTAAGCATGCAAAAGCATACAAAACACCGTTTTCAAGTATTTAAACTGTCATATTCATGTATATGTTGTGTGTAATGGCTTATGTTTGCAAAATCAAGATAAAATAGCTGTTTTCAGCTTGCAAAAACATACAAAATGCTGTTTTCAAGTATTTAAAATGCCATATTCATGTATATGGCTTATGTTTGCAAAATCAAAATAAAATAGCTGTTATAAGCTTGCAAAAACATACAATATGCTGTTTTCAAGTATTTAAATTGTCATATTCATGTTTCTGTCGTGTATAATAGCTAATGTTGGAGAAATCAATATAAAAATGCTGTTTCAAGCATGCAAAAGCAAACAAAACACTGTTTTCAAGTATTTAAACTGTCATATTCATGTATATGTCGTGTGTAATGGCTTATGTTTGCAAAATCAAGATAAAATAGCTGTTATCAGCTTGTAAAAATATGCAAAATGCTGTTTTCAAGTATTTAAATTGTCATATTTATGTTTCTGTCGTGTATAATAGCTAATGTTGGAGAAAGCAAGATAAAAATGCTGTTTTAAGCATGCAAAAGCAAACAAAACACCGTTTTCAAGTATTTAAACTGTCATATTCATGTATATGTCGTGTGTAATGGATTATGTTTGAAAAATCAGGATAAAATAGTTGTTTTCAGCTTGCAAAAACATACAAAATGCTGTTTTCAAGTATTTAAACTGTCATATTCATGTTTCTATCGTGTATAATAGCTAATGTTGGTGAAAGCAAGATAAAAATGCTGTTTTAAGCATGCAAAAGCATACAAAACACCGTTTTCAAGTATTTAAACTGTCATATTCATGTATATGTCGTGTGTAATGGCTTATGTTTGCAAAATCAAGATAAAATAGCCGTTATCAGCTTGCAAAAACATACAAAATGCTGTTTCCAAGTATTTAAACTGTCATATTCATGTTTCTGTCGTGTATAATAGGTAATGTTGGTGTAAGCAAGATCAAAATGCTGTTTTAAGCATGCAAAAGCATACAAAACACCGTTTTCAAGTATATAAACTGTCATATTCATGTATATGTCGTGTGTAATGGCTTATGTTTGCAAAATCAATATAAAATAGCTGTTTTCAGCTTGCAAAAACATACAAAATGCTGTTTTTAAGTATTTAAACTGTCATATTCATGCATATGTCGTGTGTAATGTCTTATGTTTGCAAAATCAAGAAAAAATAGCTGTTTTCAGCTTGCAAAAACATACAAAATGCTGTTTTCAAGTATTTAAACTGTCGTATTCATGTTTCTCTCGTGTATAATAGCTAATGTTGGTGAAAGCAAGATAAAAATGCTGTTTTAAGCATGCAAAAGCATACAAAACACCGTTTTCAAGTACTTAAACTGTCATATTCATGTATATGTCGTGTGTAATGGCTTATGTTTGCAAAATCAAGATAAAATAGCTGTTTTCAGCTTGCAAAAACATACAAAATGCTGTTTTCAAGTATTTAAACTGTCATATTCATGTTTCTGTTGTGTATAATAGCTAATGTTGGTGAAAGCAAGATAAAAATGCTGTTTTAAGCATGCAAAGGCATACAAAACTCCCTTCTCAAGTATTTAAACTGTCATATTTGTTGAAAATTATATTCGTTGATCCTTTGGTGAGATAGTAAATCAAACTTCTATAAACGAACTTATTTATAATGATTTTTAAATCCAAAAAGACAATTACGAAATGTTAGACTTTCTATATTTTTGACAACTTATCAATAACAACAACAAAAAAATTACTTTTTGTTTTTTCAACTGTAACTTTAAATTAACATTTTAAGTACTTCTACAATATTCATGTATATAATAATAATAATAATAATAATAATGTTTATTTTTAGAGACATTGAGAACAATGTGTGAGAACAAGTCAAAAAATTACAAAGAAATTATTTGCAATATGCATAATATTCGTTTAAATTATAAAAACAATTTCGAACAAGGAAACGTTTTAAGTTATTTTTAAAACAACTGAAAGAGTTTATAGATTTAATTTCTTGTGGTAATAAATTATAAATGTGCAACCCAAGAAAATGAGGAGACATTTGCCCTATTTTAGTTTTACCAAATGGTACTCGAAAGTTGTCTTTCGTTCTCGTATTTATTGAATGAAAGTCACTTTGTAATGCAAATTTAAATTTGTTTTTGTAGATGAAACAGCATAATTCTAATATAAGAATGCCAGTAAGAGAGAGAATACCAAAATTCTTAAACAAATCTCTGCAACTCTGAGTTCTACTAGTACCAGATATACATCTAAGTATTCTTTTTTGAACCAAAAATACCTCATGGGCCTCTGAAGACGTACCCCAAAAACATACACCATATCTTAATTTGGATTCTACTATAGCATAATAATACTTTAGTAATTGTTGTTCAGTTAAGAAGCATTTTAAATGTCTAATTTGATAACAAGTACTGTTAAGAGAGGCAACGATTTCCTTACAATGAGATTTCCAGTTAAGATTTTCGTCCATTGTCAAACCTAAAATTTTAGTTTTTTGAGATCTATGTAATCTATAATCATAAACAGAAATATTCAGATCAGAAATATTTCTCTTTTGATAATTATGAAATTGAACAAAGGTGGTTTTAATCTTATTAAGAAATAGAAAATTGTCATTACACCAATTCACAATACTAAATACACAGT
This sequence comes from Poecilus cupreus, assembly GCA_963942605.1. NCBI lineage: Eukaryota > Metazoa > Arthropoda > Insecta > Coleoptera > Carabidae > Poecilus > Poecilus cupreus. Next base: position 73,665 of record CAWWDY010000865.1, on the reverse strand, counting down.
TATTACATTTTTGTTGAAGTTTCTCATTATCTTTGTCTGAAACAACAATTGACGTATCATCAGCGTACAGCGATAATGCAGAATGGTATTTAAGTGACAAATTAATATCATTTGTATAAAAAATAAAAAGAATAGGAGCTAGAACTGTTCCTTGGGGCAAACCAACATTACTTGTGAGAAAATTAGATGAGACAGATTTAAGCTCATTTACATTCTTGCAAGTATAATCAATTGATACATATTGTAATCTATTTTGTAAAAAGCTTCGTAACCACTCCAGGGGTGCTCCACGAATACCCATACATTCGAGTTTATCCAAAAGACGATCATGATTTACGCAATCGAAGGCCTTGCTCAAATCGCAAAACACGCCGACAGGGCATTCACCGTTCTCTAAAACATGAACCAATTCTTCATAAAAATGTTGAATTGCGTCCAGTGTGGACGAGTTAGCTTGAAAACCGAATTGATTTTTATCTAAAATGTTCGTTTTTTTTATGAACGAGTCTAATCTTTGTAAATAGCAATATTCAAAAAGTTTAGAGAATACAGATGTTAAAGTTACAGGTCTATAATTGTTCAAATCATTTCTATTTCCCTTTCTGTGAATAGGAATGATTTTATTTATTTTTAATTTTTCTGGGAAAAGTCCTGTTTTAAATGAAAGATTAATCAAATAAGTTAAGGGTTTACATATGGCGGAATAAACTATTTTTATTAAGAAACTAGGTACCGAATCGTGCCCAGCCGATTTTTTATTTTTTATTTTATTTTTTATTACTTTTTCTATTTCCATTTCACAAAAAGGGAAAAGGAAAAAATTTTCATTATTTATACTTTGGAACGATGGTGTAGTTGAATTATTTGTTTGTATCATTTTCAATATATCCAGTGGAGCATCCCTGAAGAAATTATTGAAGCTGTTTGCTACTATACACGGGTCGTCTGTAATAGTATCATTATGCATTATGCTAATATTACTTTTTTCGTTGTCTCTATTACTTAATTTATTAATTATCGACCACGCACTTTTAGATGGATTATCAGAGTTGCAGATTTTGTTTTGATAAAAGGATTTTTTTGTGTTAGAAACTAAGATTGAGTGACATTTTTTCATTCTATTATAAAGTGGTTCAAGTTCAGTGAATCTTAATTTGATATAGTACAATGATTTTAATTTATTGCTTTATATTTTAATTTCTTGATTTACCCAATCTTTATTTGTTTTTTTTTTAACTTTTGAAATGGAAAATGTAAATTAAAATATCCTAAAAAAGCATTATAAAAGGAGTTATATGCCTTATTGAGGTCATTTTCTTTATAAATATTTAACCAACTTTCATTTGATAAAGCTTCATAAAACTTACCAATGTTTTTATCATTGAACACCCGTCCAACCTTCTGAGTACTTTGAAAAGATTTATCTATAGGAATTTTACTTGTAAAAAGAACGCTTCTATGATCCGATATTGGAGTGGATTGCACAGATATAATAGCTGAGGTTAAGTTTGTGTAAATATGATCCAAAATTCTATTTTCTCTTGTTGGAATTTCAACAATATTTGTTAACCTATAAGTAAGTAATATATTAGTTAATTTCTCATATGCTCTAGTATCTCTGGAGGGATCAATATTAAAATCTCCTAACAGAACAATATTAATTGAAGGTTTAAAAATTTGATCAAGAACAACAGAAATTTTATCACAGAACAGATTGGTGTCACCACATGGTGATCTATAACATGTTAAAATAACGTTGGTTGTGTCAGAATGTGATTTCCAAATAATACCACAAATTTCAAAGTGTTTTTCAATACAATGATTCTTAAGATCAAGCGGTTTGACATCTAAATTCTGGCGACACCAGATTCCGACACCACCTCCTTTATACAAAGAACGACAGTAGTTGACAATATTTTTAAAATTTTTGAAGTACATAGAATTGAGCGAGAATGGATTATGCCACGTCTCAGTAGAACATAAGAATTTTAATTCATTGTTAGTACTTAAATAATCATGTGTAATAAAGTCTATTTTTTCAAGCGTCAATGCTTGACAGTTTAACAATAAAAAGTCATTTTTGTTGTTTGAGTTGATTGTAGGTTTTAAGTTACAGGTTTGTTCGTTTTCTTCCTGTGAAAAAACCTTGACACATAGGTACCTGGGGGCCAGAGTTCAGCATCCATTAATTTTTCATAATTATGTCTGTGTACAGTTAATTTGAAAGAGGTGTAAAATTGAGGGAATTTGGATGGAATTTCTTCGCAAACTATTTCCGGAAAGTCTTTTTGCAAAAAGTTGAGTAGATTATCACAATTTGTACCAGGTTTTAGTCTGGATACGTACACAAATGACTTCTTTGGGGCGGTTTCTAAAATTGAAATTTGTTTAGAGGTACCAATTATCGCTGTTTTATTATTTGTCTTTTTTGATTTCTTCTTCACAATTTCTGTCCAGCTTTCTGTATTATTTGTACTGTCTTCGACACTGATTTTATTTAATTCCTTGTTTGGCACTTTATCAGAATTGTTTTGCAAAACCTCAGTTTTTGTTTGTCATTGTTTATAAATTTGTTTACAGAAATTGCCTGTGGTGGCGACACGTTACCGGTCAATTCCAAGTCAATGTCAGATTTCAAGTTTTTATTATTTTTGTTATTAATGACCTTTGAAGGCATAGATGGAGTTGCAGTCTTTTCGCTACACTTGTCTTTTAATTGCGCGGTTAATAATTTAATAATATACTCTTTATCGTTAATAATTACGCACTTATCTTTAATAATGCTTTCTTTTTCTTGAATTATTTTTTTTAGTAGTTTAATTTCCAATTCCAGCTGAGGAATTATCGTTGGAGTTTCGAGGTCACTTTGCACCACATGGTCATCAGCATCCATAAATTCATTTTCACAACATCTTGTTGTATTGTCACAGATTTTTAAATTCTTGTTTTCACAACAGTATTTATGTAGATCACTACCACAAATCTCGCATTTCACTTTATTTCTTTTACAGATCTTACATATGTTTTTCTGTACTGAATCTGCCGGTGCGCCACTACTGGTAGCCATCTTGTTTTAAAACATATGTCGTGTGTAATGGCTTATGTTTGCAAAATCAAGATAAAATAGCTGTTTTCAGCTTGCAAAAACATACAAAATGCTGTTTTCAAGTATTTAAACTGTCATATTCACGTTTCTGTCGTGTATAATAGCTAATGTTGGTGAAAGCAAGATAAAAATGCTGTTTTAAGCATGCAAAAGCAAATAAACACCGTTTTCAAGTATTTAAACAGTCATATTCATGTATATGTCGTGTGTAATGGTTTATGTTTGCAAAATCAAGATAAAATAGCTGTTTTCAGCTTGCAAAAATATACAAAATGCTGTTTTCAAGTATTTAAATTGTCATATTCATGTTTTTGTCGCGTATAATAGATAATGTGCGTGAAAGCAAGATAAAAATGCTGTTTTAAGCATGCAAAAGCAAACAAAGCACCGTTTTCAAGTATTTAAACTGTCATATTCAAGTATATGTCGTGTGTCATGGCTTATGTTTGCAAAATCAAGATAAAATAGCTGTTTTCAGCTTGCAAAAACAGACAAAATGCTGTTTTCAAGTATTTAAATTGTCATATTCATGTATATGTCGTGTGTAAAGCTAATGTTGGTGAAAGCAAGATAAAAATGCTGTTTTAAGCATGCAAAAGCATACAAAACACCGTTTTCAAGTATTTAAACTGTCATATTCATGTATATGTCGTGTGTAATGGCTTATGTTTGCAAAATCAAGATAAAATTGCCGTTATCAGCTTGCAAAAACATACAAAATGCTGTTTCCAAGTATTTAAACTGTCATATTCATGTTTCTGTCGTGTATAATAGCTAATGTTGGTGAAAGCAAGATAAAAATGCTGTTTTAAGCATGCAAAAGCATACAAAATACCGTTTTCAAGTATTTAAACTGTCATATTCATGTATATGTCGTGTGTAATTGGTTATGTTTGCAAAATCAAGATAAAATAGGTGTTTTCAGCTTGCAAAAACATACAAAATGCTGTTTTCAAGTATTTAAACTGTCATATTCATGTTTCTGTCGTGTATAATAGCTAATGTTGGTGAAAGCTAGATAAAAATGCTGTTTTAAGCATGCAAAAGCATACAAAACACCGTTTTCAAGTACTTAAACTGTCATATTCATGTTTATGTCGTGTGTAATGGCTTATGTTTGCAAAATCAAGATAAAATAGCTGTTTTCAGCTTGCAAAAATATACAAAATGCTGTTTTCAAGTATTTAAACTGTCATATTCATGTTTCTGTCGTGTATAATAGCTAATATTGGTGAAAGCAAGATAAAAATGTTGTTTTAAGCATGCAAAAGCATACAAAACACCGTTTTCAAGTATTTGAACTGTCATATTCATGTATATGTCGTGTATAATGGCTTATGTTTGCAAAATCAAGATAAAATAGCTGTTTTCAGCTTGCAAAAACCTACAAAATGCTGTTTTCAAGTATTTAAACTGTCATATTCATGATTCTGTCGTGTATAATAGCTAATGTTGGTGAAAGCAAGATAAAAATGCTGTTTTAAGCATGCAAAAGCATACAAAACATCGTTTTCAAGTATTTGAACTGTCATATTCATGTATATGTCGTGTGTAATGGCTTATGTTTGCAAAATCAAGATAAATTAGCTGTTTTCAGCTTGCAAAAACATACAAAATGCTGTTTTTAAGTATTTAAACTGTCATATTCATGTATATGTCGTGTGTAATGGCTTATGTTTGCAAAATAAAGATAAAATAGATGTTTTCAGCTTGCAAAAACATAAAAATGCTGTTTTCAAGTATTTAAACTGTCATCTTCATGTATATGTCGTGTGTAATGGCTTACGTTTGCAAAATCAAGATAATGTAGCTGTTTTCAGCTTGCAAAAACATACAAAATGCTGTTTTCAAGTGGTTAAACTGTCATATTCATGTTTCTGTCGTGTATAATATCTAATGTTGGTGAAAGCAAGATAAAAAGGCTGTTTTAAGCATGGAAAAGCATACAAAACACTGTTTTCAAGTACTTAAACTGTCATATTCATGTATATGTCGTGTGTTATGGCTTATGTTTGCAAAATTAAGATAAAATAGCTGTTTTCAGCTTGCAAAAACATACAAAATGCTGTTTTCAAGTATTTAAACAATCATATTCATGTCTTTGTCGTGTATAATAGCTAATGTTGGTGAAAGCAAGATAATAATGCTGTTTTAAGCATGCAAAAGCATACAAAACACCGTTTTCAAGTATTTAAACTGTCATATTCATGTATATGTCGTGTGTAATGGCTTATGTTTGCAAATTCAAGATAAAATAGCTGTTTTTAGCTTGCAAAAACATACAAAATGCTGTTTTCAAGTATTTAAACTGTCATATTCATGTTTCTGTCGTGTTTTCATGTAACTAAACTGTCATATTCATGTATATGTCGTGTGTAATGGCTTATGTTTGCAAAATCAAGATAAAATAGCTGTTTTCAGCTTGCAAAAACGTACAAAATGCTGTTTTCAAGTATTTAAAATGCCATATTCATGTATATGGCTTATGTTTGCAAAATCAAAATAAAATAGCTGTTATAAGCTTGCAAAAACATACAATATGCTGTTTTCAAGTATTTAAATTGTCATATTCATGTTTCTGTCGTGTATAATAGCTAATGTTGGAGAAAGCAAGATAAAAATGCTGTTTTAAGCATGCAAAAGCAAACAAAACACTGTTTTCAAGTATTTAAACTGTCATATTCATGTATATGTCGTGTGTAATGGCTTATGTTTGCAAAATCAAGATAAAATAGCTGTTATCAGCTTGTAAAAATATGCAAAATGCTGTTTTCAAGTATTTAAATTTTCATATTTATGTTTCTGTCGTGTATAATAGCTAATGTTGGAGAAAGCAAGATAAAAATGCTGTTTTAAGCATGCAAAAGCAAACAAAACACCGTTTTCAAGTATTTAAACTGTCATATTCATGTATATGTCGTGTGTAATGGCTTATGTTTGAAAAATCAGGATAAAATAGATGTTTTCAGCTTGCAAAAACATACAAAATGCTGTTTTCAAGTATTTAAACTGTCATATTCATGTTTCTATCGTGTATAATAGCTAATGTTGGTGAAAGCAAGATAAAAATGCTGTTCTAAGCATGCAAAAGCTAACAAAACACCGTTTTCAAGTATTTAAACAGTCATATTCATGTATATGTCGTGTGTAATGGTTTATGTTTGCAAAATCAAGATAAAATAGTTGTTTTCAGCTTGCAAAAATATACAAAATGCTGTTTTCAAGTATTTAAATTGTCATATTCATGTTTTTGTCGCGTATAATAGATAATGTGCGTGAAAGCAAGATAAAAATGCTGTTTTAAGCATGCAAAAGCATACAAAACACCGTTTTCAAGTATTTAAACTGTCATATTCAAGTATAAGTCGTGTGTAATGGCTTATGTTTGCAAAATCAAGATAAAATAGCTGTTTTCAGCTTGCAAAAACATACAAAATGCTGTTTTCAAGAATTTAAATTGTCATATTCATGTATATGTCGTGTATAATAGCTAATGTTGGTGAAAGCAAGATAAAAATGCTGTTTTAAGCATGCAAAAGCAAACTAAACACCGTTTTCAAGTATTTAAACTGTCATATTCATGTATATGTCGTGTGTAATGGCTTATGTTTGAAAAATCAGGATAAAATAATTGTTTTCAGCTTGCAAAAACATACAAAATGCTGTTTTCAAGTATTTAAACTGTCGTATTCATGTTTCTCTCGTGTATAATAGCTAATGTAGGTGAAAGCAAGATAAAAATGCTGTTTTAAACATGCAAAAGCATACAAAACACCGTTTTCAAGTACTTAAACTGTCATATTCATGTATATGTCGTGTGTAATGGCTTATGTTTGCAAAATCAAGATAAAATAGCTGCTTTCAGCTTGCAAAAACATACAAAATGCTGTTTTCAAGTATTTAAACTGTCATATTCATGTTTCTGTCGTGTATAATAGCTAATGTTGGTGAAAGCAAAATAAAAATGCTGTTTTAAGCATGCAAAAGCATACAAAACACCGTTTTCAAGTATTTAAACTGTCATATTCATGTATATGTCGTGTGTAATGGCTTATGTTTGCAAAATCAATATAAAATAGCTGTTTTCAGCTTGCAAAAACCTACAAAATGCTGTTTTCAAGTATTTAAACTGTCATATTCATGTTTCTGTCGTGTATAATAGCTAATGTTGGTGAAAGCAAGATAAAAATGCTGTTTTAAGCATGCAAAAGCATACAAAACACCGTTTTCAAGTATTTGAACTGTCATATTCAAGTATATGTCGTGTGTAATGGCTTATGTTTGCAAAATCAAGATAAATTAGCTGTTTTCAGCTTGCAAAAACATACAAAATGCTGTTTTCAAGTATTTAAACTGTCATATTCATGTACATGTCGTGTGTAATGGCTTATGTTTGCAAAATAAAGATAAAATAGCTGTTTTCATCTTGCAAAAACATACAAAATGCTGTTTTCAATTATTTAAACTGCCATATTCATGTTTCTGTCGTGTATAATAGCTAATGTTGGTGAAAGCTAGATAAAAATGCTGTTTTAAGCATGCAAAAGCATACAAAACACCGTTTTCAAGTACTTAAACTGTCATATTCATGTTTATGTCGTGTGTAATGGCTTTTGTTTGCAAAATCAAGATAAAATAGCTGTTTTCAGCTTGCAAAAATATACAAAATGCTGTTTTCAAGTATTTAAACTGTCATATTCATGTTTCTGTCGTGTATAATAGCTAATATTGGTGAAAGCAAGATAAAAATGTTGTTTTAAGCATGCAAAAGCATACAAAATACCGTTTTCAAGTATTTGAACTGTCATATTCATGTATATGTCGTGTGTAATGGCTTATGTTTGCAAAATCAAGATAAAATAGCTGTTTTCAGCTTGCAAAAACCTACAAAATGCTGTTTTCAAGTATTTAAACTGTCATATTCATGTTTCTGTCGTGTATAATAGCTAATGTTGGTGAAAGCAAAATAAAAATGCTGTTTTAAGCATGCAAAAGCATACAAAACACCGTTTTCAAGTATTTGAACTGTCATATTCATGTATATGTCGTGTGTAATGGCTTATGTTTGCAAAATCAAGATAAATTAGCTGTTTTCAGCTTGCAAAAACATACAAAATGCTGTTTTTAAGTATTTAAACTGTCATATTCATGTATATGTCGTGTGTAATGGCTTATGTTTGCAAAATCAAGATAATGTAGCTGTTTTCATCTTGCAAAAACATACAAAATGCTGTTTTCAAGTGTTTAAACTGTCATATTCATGTTTCTGTCGTGTATAATATCTAATGTTGGTGAAAGCAAGATAAAAAGGCTGTTTTAAGCATGGAAAAGCATACAAAACACTGTTTTCAAGTACTTAAACTGTCATATTCATGTATATGTCGTGTGTTATGGCTTATGTTTGCAAAATTAAGATAAAATAGCTGTTTTCAGCTTGCAAAAACATACAAAATGCTGTTTTCAAGTATTTAAACTATCATATTCATGTCTCTGTCGTGTATAATAGCTAATGTTGGTGAAAGCAAGATAATAATGCTGTTTTAAGCATGCAAAAGCATACAAAACACCGTTTTCAAGTATTTAAACTGTCATATTCATGTATATGTCGTGTGTAATGGCTTATGTTTGCAAATTCAAGATAAAATAGCTGTTTTTAGCATGCAAAAACATACAAAATGCTGTTTTCAAGTATTTAAACTGTCATATTCATGTTTCTGTCGTGTTTTCATGTAATTAAACTGTCATATTCATGTATATGTCGTGTGTAATGGCTTATGTTTGCAAAATCAAGATAAAATAGCTGTTTTCAGCTTGCAAAAACATACAAAATGCTGTTTTCAAGTATTTAAACTGTCATATTCATGTATATGTCGTGTGTAATGGCTAATGTTGAAGAAATCAAGATAAAAATGCTGTTTTAAGCATGCAAAAGCATACAAAACACCGTTTTCAAGTATTTAAACTGTCATATTCATGTATATGTTGTGTGTAATGGCTTATGTTTGCAAAATCAAGATAAAATAGCTGTTTTCAGCTTGCAAAAACATACAAAATGCTGTTTTCAAGTATTTAAAATGCCATATTCATGTATATGGCTTATGTTTGCAAAATCAAAATAAAATAGCTGTTATAAGCTTGCAAAAACATACAATATGCTGTTTTCAAGTATTTAAATTGTCATATTCATGTTTCTGTCGTGTATAATAGCTAATGTTGGAGAAATCAATATAAAAATGCTGTTTCAAGCATGCAAAAGCAAACAAAACACTGTTTTCAAGTATTTAAACTGTCATATTCATGTATATGTCGTGTGTAATGGCTTATGTTTGCAAAATCAAGATAAAATAGCTGTTATCAGCTTGTAAAAATATGCAAAATGCTGTTTTCAAGTATTTAAATTGTCATATTTATGTTTCTGTCGTGTATAATAGCTAATGTTGGAGAAAGCAAGATAAAAATGCTGTTTTAAGCATGCAAAAGCAAACAAAACACCGTTTTTAAGTATTTAAACTGTCATATTCATGTATATGTCGTGTGTAATGGCTTATGTTTGAAAAATCAGGATAAAATAGTTGTTTTCAGCTTGCAAAAACATACAAAATGCTGTTTTCAAGTATTTAAACTGTCATATTCATGTTTCTATCGTGTATAATAGCTAATGTTGGTGAAAGCAAGATAAAAATGCTGTTTTAAGCATGCAAAAGCATACAAAACACCGTTTTCAAGTATTTAAACTGTCATATTCATGTATATGTCGTGTGTAATGGCTTATGTTTGCAAAATCAAGATAAAATAGCCGTTATCAGCTTGCAAAAACATACAAAATGCTGTTTCCAAGTATTTAAACTGTCATATTCATGTTTCTGTCGTGTATAATAGGTAATGTTGGTGTAAGCAAGATCAAAATGCTGTTTTAAGCATGCAAAAGCATACAAAACACCGTTTTCAAGTATTTAAACTGTCATATTCAAGTATAAGTCGTGTGTAATGGCTTATGTTTGCAAAATCAAGATAAAATAGCTGTTTTCAGCTTGCAAAAACATACAAAATGCTGTTTTCAAGAATTTAAATTGTCATATTCATGTATATGTCGTGTATAATAGCTAATGTTGGTGAAAGCAAGATAAAAATGCTGTTTTAAGCATGCAAAAGCAAACTAAACACCGTTTTCAAGTATTTAAACTGTCATATTCATGTATATGTCGTGTGTAATGGCTTATGTTTGAAAAATCAGGATAAAATAGTTGTTTTCAGCTTGCAAAAACATACAAAATGCTGTTTTCAAGTATTTAAACTGTCGTATTCATGTTTCTCTCGTGTATAATAGCTAATGTAGGTGAAAGCAAGATAAAAATGCTGTTTTAAACATGCAAAAGCATACAAAACACCGTTTTCAAGTACTTAAACTGTCATATTCATGTATATGTCGTGTGTAATGGCTTATGTTTGCAAAATCAAGATAAAATAGCTGCTTTCAGCTTGCAAAAACATACAAAATGCTGTTTTCAAGTATTTAAACTGTCATATTCATGTTTCTGTCGTGTATAATAGCTAATGTTGGTGAAAGCAAAATAAAAATGCTGTTTTAAGCATGCAAAAGCATACAAAACACCGTTTTCAAGTATTTAAACTGTCATATTCATGTATATGTCGTGTGTAATGGCTTATGTTTGCAAAATCAATATAAAATAGCTGTTTTCAGCTTGCAAAAACCTACAAAATGCAGTTTTCAAGTATTTAAACTGTCATATTCATGTTTCTGTCGTGTATAATAGCTAATGTTGGTGAAAGCAAGATAAAAATGCTGTTTTAAGCATGCAAAAGCATACAAAACACCGTTTTCAAGTATTTGAACTGTCATATTCAAGTATATCTCGTGTGTAATGGCTTATGTTTGCAAAATCAAGATAAAGTAGCTGTTTTCAGCTTGAAAAAACATGCAAAATGCTGTTTTTAAGTATTTAAACTGTCATATTCTTGTATATGTCGTGTGTAATGGCTTCTGTTTGCAAAATCAAGATAAAATAGCTGTTTTCAGCTTGCAAAAACATACAAAATGCTGTTTTCAAGTATTTAAACTGTCGTATTCATGTTTCTCTCGTGTATAATAGCTAACGTTGGTGAAAGTAAGATAAAAATGCTGTTTTAAGCATGCAAAAGCATAATAAACACCGTTTTCAAGTACTTAAACTGTCATATTCATGTATATGTCGTGTGTAATGGCTTATGTTTGCAAAATCAAGATAAAATAGCTGTTTTCAGCTTGCAAAAACATACAAAATGCTGTTTTTAAGTATTTAAACTGTCATATTCATGTTTCTGACATGTATAATAGCTAATGTTGGTGAAAGCAAGATAAAAATGCTGTTCTAAGCATGCAAAAGTAAACAAAACACCGTTTTTAAGGATTTAAACAGTCATATTCATGTATATGTCGTGTGTAATGGTTTATGTTTGCAAAATCAAGATAAAATTGCTGTTTTCAGCTTGCAAAAATATACAAAATGCTGTTTTCAAGTATTTAAATTGTCATATTCATGTTTTTGTCGCGTATAATAGATAATGTGCGTGAAAGCAAGATAAAAATGCTGTTTTAAGCATGCAAAAGCAAACAAAGCACCGTTTTCAAGTATTTAAACTGTCATATTCATGTATATGTCGTGTGTAATGGCTTATGTTTGCAAAATCAAGATAAAATAGCCGTTATCAGCTTGCAAAAACATACAAAATGCTGTTTCCAAGTATTTAAACTGTCATATTCATGTTTCTGTCGTGTATAATAGCTAATGTTGGTGAAAGCAAGATAAAAATGCTGTTTTAAGCATGCAAAAGCATACAAAACACCGTTTTCAAGTATTTAAACTGTCATATTCATGTATATGTCGTGTGTAATGGCTTATGTTTGCAAAATCAAGATAAAATATCCGTTTTCAGCTTGCAAAAACATACAAAATGCTGTTTTCAAGTATTTAAACTGTCATATTCATGTTTCTGTCGTGTATAATAGGTAATGTTGGTGAAAGCAAGATAAAAATGCTGTTTTAAGCATGCAAAAGCATACAAAACACCGTTTTCAAGTATATAAACTGTCATATTCATGTTTATGTCGTGTGTAATGGCTTATGTTTGCAAAATCAAGATAAAATAGCTGTTTTCAGCTTGCAAAAATATACAAAATGCTGTTTTTAAGTATTTAAACTGTCATATTCATGTATATGTCGTGTGTAATGGCTTATGTTTGCAAAATCAAGATAAAATAGCTGTTTTCAGCTTGCAAAAACATACAAAATGCTGTTTTCAAGTATTTAAACAGTTGTATTCATGTTTCTCTCGTGTATAATAGCTAATGTAGGTGAAAGCAAGATAAAAATGCTGTTTTAAACATGCAAAAGCATACAAAACACCGTTTTCAAGTACTTAAACTGTCATATTCATGTATATGTCGTGTGTAATGGCTTATGTTTGCAAAATCAAGATAAAATAGCTGCTTTCAGCTTGCAAAAACATACAAAATGCTGTTTTCAAGTTTTTAAACTGTCATATTCATGTTTCTGTCGTGTATAATAGCTAATGTTGGTGAAAGCAAAATAAAAATGCTGTTTTAAGCATGCAAAAGCATACAAAACACCGTTTTCAAGTATTTAAACTGTCATATTCATGTATATGTCGTGTGTAATGGCTTATGTTTGCAAAATCAATATAAAATAGCTGTTTTCAGCTTGCAAAAACCTACAAAATGCTGTTTTCAAGTATTTAAACTGTCATATTCATGTTTCTGTCGTGTATAATAGCTAATGTTGGTGAAAGCAAGATAAAAATGCTGTTTTAAGCATGCAAAAGCATACAAAACACCGTTTTCAAGTATTTGAACTGTCATATTCAAGTATATGTCGTGTGTAATGGCTTATGTTTGCAAAATAAAGATAAAATAGCTGTTTTCATCTTGCAAAAACATACAAAATGCTGTTTTCAATTATTTAAACTGTCATATTCATGTTTCTGTCGTGTATAATAGCTAATGTTGGTGAAAGCTAGATAAAAATGCTGTTTTAAGCATGCAAAAGCATACAAAACACCGTTTTCAAGTACTTAAACTGTCATATTCATGTTTATGTCGTGTGTAATGGCTTATGTTTGCAAAATCAATATAAAATAGCTGTTTTCAGCTTGCAAAAATATACAAAATGCTGTTTTCAAGTATTTAAACTGTCATATTCATGTTTCTGTCGTGTATAATAGCTAATATTGGTGAAAGCAAGATAAAAATGTTGTTTTAAGCATTCAAAAGCATACAAAATACCGTTTTCAAGTATTTGAACTGTCATATTCATGTATATGTCGTGTGTAATGGCTTATGTTTGCAAAATCAAGATAAAATAGCTGTTTTGAGCTTGCAAAAACCTACAAAATGCTGTTTTCAAGTATTTAAACTGTCATATTCATGTTTCTGTCGTGTATAATAGCTAGTGTTGGTGAAAGCAAGATAAAAATGCTGTTTTAAGCATGCAAAAGCATACAAAACACCGTTTTCAAGTATTTGAACTGTCATATTCATGTATATGTCGTATGTAATGGCTTATGTTTGCAAAATCAAGATAAATTAGCTGTTTTCAGCTTGCAAAAACATACAAAATGCTGTTTTTAAGTATTTAAACTGTCATATTCATGTATATGTCGTGTGTAATGGCTTATGTTTGCAAAATCAAGATAAAATAGCAGTTTTCAGCTTGCAAAAACATACAAAATGCTGTTTTCATTTATTTAAACTGTCATATTCATGTTTCTGTCGTGTATAATAGCTAATGTTGGTGAAAGTTAGATAAAAATGTTGTTTTAAGCATACAAAACACCGTTTTCAAGTACTTAAACTATCATATTCATGTATATGTCGTGTGTAATGGCTTATGTTTGCAAAAACAAGATAAAATAGCTGTTTTCAGCTTGCAAAAATATACAAAATGCTGTTTTCAAGTATTTAAACTGTCATATTCATGTTTCTGTCGTGTATAATAGCTAATGTTGGTGAAAGCAAGATAAAAATGTTGTTTTAAGCATGCAAAAGCATACAAAACACCGTTTTCAAGTATTTAAACTGTCATATTCATGTATATGTCGTGTGTAATGGCTTATGTTTGCAAAATAAAGATAAAATAGCTGTTTTCAGCTTGCAAAAACATACAAAATGCTGTTTTCAAGTATTTAAACTGTCATCTTCATGTATATGGCTTATGTTTGCAAAATCAAAATAAAATAGCTGTTATAAGCTTGCAAAAACATACAATATGCTGTTTTCAAGTATTTAAATTGTCATATTCATGTTTCTGTCGTGTATAATAGCTAATGTTGGAGAAATCAAGATAAAAATGCTGTTTCAAGCATGCAAAAGCAAACAAAACACTGTTTTCAAGTATTTAAACTGTCATATTCATGTATATGTCGTGTGTAATGGCTTATGTTTGCAAAATCAAGATAAAATAGCTGTTATCAGCTTGTAAAAATATGCAAAATAATGTTTTCAAGTATTTAAATTGTCATATTTATGTTTCTATCGTGTATAATAGCTAATGTTTGAGAAAGCAAGATAAAAATTCTGTTTTAAGCATGCAAAAGCAAACAAAACACCGTTTTCAAGTATTTAAACTGTCATGTTCATGTATATGTCGTGTGTAATGGCTTATGTTTGAAAAATCAGGATAAAATAGTTGTTTTCAGCTTGCAAAAACATACAAAATGCTGTTTTCAAGTATTTAAACTGTCATATTCATGTTTCTATCGTGTATAATAGCTAATGTTGGTGAAAGCAAGATAAAAATGCTGTTTTAAGCATGCAAAAGCATACAAAACACCGTTTTCAAGTATTTAAACTGTCATATTCATGTATATGTCGTGTGTAATGGCTTATGTTTGCAAAATCAAGATAAAATAGCCGTTATCAGCTTGCAAAAACATACAAAATGCTGTTTCCAAGTATTTAAACTGTCATATTCATGTTTCTGTCGTGTATAATAGGTAATGTTGGTGTAAGCAAGATCAAAATGCTGTTTTAAGCATGCAAAAGCATACAAAACACCGTTTTCAAGTATATAAACTGTCATATTCATGTATATGTCGTGTGTATTGGCTTATGTTTGCAAAATCAAGATAAAATAGCTGTTTTCAGCTTGCAAAAACATACAAAATGCTGTTTTTAAGTATTTAAACTGTAATATTCATGCATATGTCGTGTGTAATGTCTTATGTTTGCAAAATCAAGAAAAAATAGCTGTTTTCAGCTTGCAAAAACATACAAAATGCTGTTTTCAAGTATTTAAACTGTCGTATTCATGTTTCTCTCGTGTATAATAGCTAATGTTGGTGAAAGCAAGATAAAAATGCTGTTTTAAGCATGCAAAAGCATACAAAACACCGTTTTCAAGTACTTAAACTGTCATATTCATGTATATGTCGTGTGTAATGGCTTATGTTTGCAAAATCAAGATAAAATAGCTGTTTTCAGCTTGCAAAAACATACAAAATGCTGTTTTCAAGTATTTAAACTGTCATATTCATGTTTCTGTTGTGTATAATAGCTAATGTTGGTGAAAGCAAGATAAAAATGCTGTTTTAAGCATGCAAAGGCATACAAAACACCCTTCTCAAGTATTTAAACTGTCATATTTGTTGAAAATTATATTCGTTGATCCTTTGGTGAGATAGTAAATCAAACTTCTATAAACGAACTTATTTATAATGATTTTTAAATCCAAAAAGACAATTACGAAATGTTAGACTTTCTATATTTTTGACAACTTATCAATAACAACAACAAAAAAATTACTTTTTGTTTTTTCAACTGTAACTTTAAATTAACATTTTAAGTACTTCAACAATATTCATGTATATAATAATAATAATAATAATAATAATAATAATGTTTATTTCTAGAGACATTAAGAACAATGTGTGAGAACAAGTCAAAAAATTACAAAGAAATTATTTGCAATATGCATAATATTCGTTTAAATTATAAAAACAATTTCGAACAAGGAAACGTTTTAAGTTATTTTTAAAACAACTGAAAGAGTTTATAGATTTAATTTCTTGTGGTAATAAATTATAAATGTGCAACCCAAGAAAATGAGGAGACATTTGCCCTATTTTAGTTTTACCAAATGGTACTCGAAAGTTGTCTTTCGTTCTCGTATTTATTGAATGAAAGTCACTTTGTAATGCAAATTTAAATTTGTTTTTGTAGATGAAACAGCATAATTCTAATATAAGAATGCCAGTAAGAGAGAGAATACCAAAATTCTTAAACAAATCTCTGCAACTCTGAGTTCTACTAGTACCAGATATACATCTAAGTATTCTTTTTTGAACCAAAAATACCTCATGGGCCTCTGAAGACGTACCCCAAAAACATACACCATATCTTAATTTGGATTCTACTATAGCATAATAATACTTTAGTAATTGTTGTTCAGTTAAGAAGCATTTTAAATGTCTAATTTGATAACAAGTACTGTTAAGAGAGGCAACGATTTCCTTACAATGAGATTTCCAGTTAAGATTTTCGTCCATTGTCAAACCTAAAATTTTAGTTTTTTGAGATCTATGTAATCTATAATCATAAACAGAAATATTCAGATCAGAAATATTTCTCTTTTGATAATTATGAAATTGAACAAAGGTGGTTTTAATCTTATTAAGAAATAGAAAATTGTCATTACACCAATTCACAATACTAAATACACAGTTATTACATTTTTGTTGAAGTTTCTCATTATCTTTGTCTGAAACAACAATTGACGTATCATCAGCGTACAGCGATAATGCAGAATGGTATTTAAGTGACAAATTAATATCATTTGTATAAAAAATAAAAAGAATAGGAGCTAGAACTGTTCCTTGGGGCAAACCAACATTACTTGTGAGAAAATTAGATGAGACAGATTTAAGCTCATTTACATTCTTGCAAGTATAATCAATTGATACATATTGTAATCTATTTTGTAAAAAGCTTCGTAACTACTCCAGGGGTGCTCCACGAATACCCATACATTCGAGTTTATCCAAAAGACGATCATGATTTACGCAATCGAAGGCCTTGCTCAAATCGCAAAACACGCCGACAGGGCATTCACCGTTCTCTAAAACATGAACCAATTCTTCATAAAAATGTTGAATTGCGTCCAGTGTGGACGAGTTAGCTTGAAAACCGAATTGATTTTTATCTAAAATGTTCGTTTTTTTTATGAACGAGTCTAATCTTTGTAAATAGCAATATTCAAAAAGTTTAGAGAATACAGATGTTAAAGTTACAGGTCTATAATTGTTCAAATCATTTCTATTTCCCTTTCTGTGAATAGGAATGATTTTATTTATTTTTAATTTTTCTGGGAAAAGTCCTGTTTCAAATGAAAGATTAATCAAATAAGTTAAGGGTTTACATATGGCGGAATAAACTATTTTTATTAAGAAACTAGGTACCGAATCGTGCCCAGCCGATTTTTTATTTTTTATTTTATTTTTTATTACTTTTTCTATTTCCATTTCACAAAAAGGGAAAAGGAAAAAATTTTCATTATTTATACTTTGGAACGATGGTGTAGTTGAATTATTTGTTTGTATCATTTTCAATATATCCAGTGGAGCATCCCTGAAGAAATTATTGAAGCTGTTTGCTACTATACACGGGTCGTCTGTAATAGTATCATTATGCATTATGCTAATATTACTTTTTTCGTTGTCTCTATTACTTAATTTATTAATTATCGACCACGCACTTTTAGATGGATTATCAGAGTTGCAGATTTTGTTTTGATAAAAGGATTTTTTTGTGTTAGAAACTAAGATTGAGTGACATTTTTTCATTCTATTATAAAGTGGTTCAAGTTCAGTGAATCTTAATTTGATATAGTACAATGATTTTAATTTATTGCTTTATATTTTAATTTCTTGATTTACCCAATCTTTATTTGTTTTTTTTTTAACTTTTGAAATGGAAAATGTAAATTAAAATATCCTAAAAAAGCATTATAAAAGGAGTTATATGCCTTATTGAGGTCATTTTCTTTATAAATATTTAACCAACTTTCATTTGATAAAGCTTCATAAAACTTACCAATGTTTTTATCATTGAACACCCGTCCAACCTTCTGAGTACTTTGAAAAGATTTATCTATAGGAATTTTACTTGTAAAAAGAACGCTTCTATGATCCGATATTGGAGTGGATTGCACAGATATAATAGCTGAGGTTAAGTTTGTGTAAATATGATCCAAAATTCTATTTTCTCTTGTTGGAATTTCAACAATATTTGTTAACCTATAAGTAAGTAATATATTAGTTAATTTCTCATATGCTCTAGTATCTCTGGAGGGATCAATATTAAAATCTCCTAACAGAACAATATTAATTGAAGGTTTAAAAATTTGATCAAGAACAACAGAAATTTTATCACAGAACAGATTGGTGTCACCACATGGTGATCTATAACATGTTAAAATAACGTTGGTTGTGTCAGAATGTGATTTCCAAATAATACCACAAATTTCAAAGTGTTTTTCAATACAATGATTCTTAAGATCAAGCGGTTTGACATCTAAATTCTGGCGACACCAGATTCCGACACCACCTCCTTTATACAAAGAACGACAGTAGTTGACAATATTTTTAAAATTTTTGAAGTACATAGAATTGAGCGAGAATGGATTATGCCACGTCTCAGTAGAACATAAGAATTTTAATTCATTGTTAGTACTTAAATAATCATGTGTAATAAAGTCTATTTTTTCAAGCGTCAATGCTTGACAGTTTAACAATAAAAAGTCATTTTTGTTGTTTGAGTTGATTGTAGGTTTTAAGTTACAGGTTTGTTCGTTTTCTTCCTGTGAAAAAACCTTGACACATAGGTACCTGGGGGCCAGAGTTCAGCATCCATTAATTTTTCATAATTATGTCTGTGTACAGTTAATTTGAAAGAGGTGTAAAATTGAGGGAATTTGGATGGAATTTCTTCGCAAACTATTTCCGGAAAGTCTTTTTGCAAAAAGTTGAGTAGATTATCACAATTTGTACCAGGTTTTAGTCTGGATACGTACACAAATGACTTCTTTGGGGCGGTTTCTAAAATTGAAATTTGTTTAGAGGTACCAATTATCGCTGTTTTATTATTTGTCTTTTTTGATTTCTTCTTCACAATTTCTGTCCAGCTTTCTGTATTATTTGTACTGTCTTCGACACTGATTTTATTTAATTCCTTGTTTGGCACTTTATCAGAATTGTTTTGCAAAACCTCATTTTTTTGTTTGTCATTGTTTATAAATTTGTTTACAGAAATTGCCTGTGGTGGCGACACGTTACCGGTCAATTCCAAGTCAATGTCAGATTTCAAGTTTTTATTATTTTTGTTATTAATGACCTTTGAAGGCATAGATGGAGTTGCAGTCTTTTCGCTACACTTGTCTTTTAATTGCGCGGTTAATAATTTAATAATATACTCTTTATCGTTAATAATTACGCACTTATCTTTAATAATGCTTTCTTTTTCTTGAATTATTTTTTTTAGTAGTTTAATTTCCAATTCCAGCTGAGGAATTATCGTTGGAGTTTCGAGGTCACTTTGCACCACATGGTCATCAGCATCCATAAATTCATTTTCACAACATCTTGTTGTATTGTCACAGATTTTTAAATTCTTGTTTTCACAACAGTATTTATGTAGATCACTACCACAAATCTCGCATTTCACTTTATTTCTTTTACAGATCTTACATATGTTTTTCTGTACTGAATCTGCCGGTGCGCCACTACTGGTAGCCATCTTGTTTTAAAACATATGTCGTGTGTAATGGCTTATGTTTGCAAAATCAAGATAAAATAGCTGTTTTCAGCTTGCAAAAACATACAAAATGCTGTTTTCAAGTATTTAAACTGTCATATTCACGTTTCTGTCGTGTATAATAGCTAATGTTGGTGAAAGCAAGATAAAAATGCTGTTTTAAGCATGCAAAAGCATAAAAAACACCGTTTTCAAGTATTTAAACTGTCATATTCATATATATGTCGTGTGTAATGGCTTATGTTTGCAAAATCAAGATAAAGTAGCTGTTTTCAGCTTGAAAAAACATGCAAAATGCTGTTTTTAAGTATTTAAACTGTCATATTCTTGTATATGTCGTGTGTAATGGCTTCTGTTTGCAAAATCAAGATAAAATAGCTGTTTTCAGCTTGCAAAAACATACAAAATGCTGTTTTCAAGTATTTAAATTTTCATATTTATGTTTCTGTCGTGTATAATAGCTAATGTTGGAGAAAGCAAGATAAAAATGCTGTTTTAAGCATGCAAAAGCAAACAAAACACCGTTTTCAAGTATTTAAACTGTCATATTCATGTATATGTCGTGTGTAATGGCTTATGTTTGAAAAATCAGGATAAAATAGTTGTTTTCAGCTTGCAAAAACATACAAAATGCTGTTTTCAAGTATTTAAACTGTCATATTCATGTTTCTATCGTGTATAATAGCTAATGTTGGTGAAAGCAAGATAAAAATGCTGTTTTAAGCATGCAAAAGCATACAAAACACCGTTTTCAAGTATTTAAACTGTCATATTCAAGTATATGTCGTATGTAATGGCTTATGTTTGCAAAATCAAGATAAAATAGCTGTTTTCAGCTTGCAAAAACATACAAAATGCTGTTTTCAAGAATTTAAATTGTCATATTCATGTATATGTCGTGTATAATAGCTAATGTTGGTGAAAGCAAGATAAAAATGCTGTTTTAAGCATGCAAAAGCAAACTAAACACCGTTTTCAAGTATTTAAACTGTCATATTCATGTATATGTCGTGTGATATGGCTTATGTTTGAAAAATCAGGATAAAATAGTTGTTTTCAGCTTGCAAAAACATACAAAATGCTGTTTTCAAGTATTTAAATTGTCATGTTCATGTTTCTGTCATGTATAATAGCTAATGTTGGTGAAAGCAAGATAAAAATGCTGTTCTAAGCATGCAAAAGCTAACAAAACACCGTTTTCAAGTATTTAAACAGTCATATTCATGTATATGTCGTGTGTAATGGTTTATGTTTGCAAAATCAAGATAAAATAGTTGTTTTCAGCTTGCAAAAATATACAAAATGCTGTTTTCAAGTATTTAAATTGTCATATTCATGTTTTTGTCGCGTATAATAGATAATGTGCGTGAAAGCAAGATAAAAATGCTGTTTTAAGCATGCAAAAGCATACAAAACACCGTTTTCAAGTATTTAAACTGTCATATTCAAGTATAAGTCGTGTGTAATGGCTTATGTTTGCAAAATCAAGATAAAATAGCTGTTTTCAGCTTGCAAAAACATACAAAATGCTGTTTTCAAGAATTTAAATTGTCATATTCATGTATATGTCGTGTATAATAGCTAATGTTGGTGAAAGCAAGATAAAAATGCTGTTTTAAGCATGCAAAAGCAAACTAAACACCGTTTTCAAGTATTTAAACTGTCATATTCATGTATATGTCGTGTGTAATGGCTTATGTTTGAAAAATCAGGATAAAATAGTTGTTTTCAGCTTGCAAAAACATACAAAATGCTGTTTTCAAGTATTTAAACTGTCGTATTCATGTTTCTCTCGTGTATAATAGCTAATGTAGGTGAAAGCAAGATAAAAATGCTGTTTTAAACATGCAAAAGCATACAAAACACCGTTTTCAAGTACTTAAACTGTCATATTCATGTATATGTCGTGTGTAATGGCTTATGTTTGCAAAATCAAGATAAAATAGCTGCTTTCAGCTTGCAAAAACATACAAAATGCTGTTTTCAAGTATTTAAACTGTCATATTCATGTTTCTGTCGTGTATAATAGCTAATGTTGGTGAAAGCAAAATAAAAATGCTGTTTTAAGCATGCAAAAGCATACAAAACACCGTTTTCAAGTATTTAAACTGTCATATTCATGTATATGTCGTGTGTAATGGCTTATGTTTGCAAAATCAATATAAAATAGCTGTTTTCAGCTTGCAAAAACCTACAAAATGCTGTTTTCAAGTATTTAAACTGTCATATTCATGTTTCTGTCGTGTATAATAGCTAATGTTGGTGAAAGCAAGATAAAAATGCTGTTTTAAGCATGCAAAAGCATACAAAACACCGTTTTCAAGTATTTGAACTGTCATATTCAAGTATATGTCGTGTGTAATGGCTTATGTTTGCAAAATCAAGATAAATTAGCTGTTTTCAGCTTGCAAAAACATACAAAATGCTGTTTTCAAGTATTTAAACTGTCATATTCATGTACATGTCGTGTGTAATGGCTTATGTTTGCAAAATCAAGATAAAATAGCTGTTTTCAGCTTGCAAAAATATACAAAATGCTGTTTTCAAGTATTTAAATTGTCATATTCATGTTTTTGTCGCGTATAATAGATAATGTGCGTGAAAGCAAGATAAAAATGCTGTTTTAAGCATGCAAAAGCATACAAAACACCGTTTTCAAGTATTTAAACTGTCATATTCAAGTATAAGTCGTGTGTAATGGCTTATGTTTGCAAAATCAAGATAAAATAGCTGTTTTCAGCTTGCAAAAACATACAAAATGCTGTTTTCAAGAATTTAAATTGTCATATTCATGTATATGTCGTGTATAATAGCTAATGTTGGTGAAAGCAAGATAAAAATGCTGTTTTAAGCATGCAAAAGCAAACTAAACACCGTTTTCAAGTATTTAAACTGTCATATTCATGTATATGTCGTGTGTAATGGCTTATGTTTGAAAAATCAGGATAAAATAGTTGTTTTCAGCTTGCAAAAACATACAAAATGCTGTTTTCAAGTATTTAAACTGTCATATTCATGTTTCTCTCGTGTATAATAGCTAATGTAGGTGAAAGCAAGATAAAAATGCTGTTTTAAACATGCAAAAGCATACAAAACACCGTTTTCAAGTACTTAAACTGTCATATTCATGTATATGTCGTGTGTAATGGCTTATGTTTGCAAAATCAAGATAAAATAGCTGCTTTCAGCTTGCAAAAACATACAAAATGCTGTTTTCAAGTATTTAAACTGTCATATTCATGTTTCTGTCGTTTATAATAGCTAATGTTGGTGAAAGCAAAATAAAAATGCTGTTTTAAGCATGCAAAAGCATACAAAACACCGTTTTCAAGTATTTAAACTGTCATATTCATGTATATGTCGTGTGTAATGGCTTATGTTTGCAAAATCAATATAAAATAGCTGTTTTCAGCTTGCAAAAACCTACAAAATGCTGTTTTCAAGTATTTAAACTGTCATATTCATGTTTCTGTCGTGTATAATAGCTAATGTTGGTGAAAGCAAGATAAAAATGCTGTTTTAAGCATGCAAAAGCATACAAAACACCGTTTTCAAGTATTTGAACTGTCATATTCAAGTATATGTCATGTGTAATGGCTTATGTTTGCAAAATCAAGATAAATTAGCTGTTTTCAGCTTGCAAAAACATACAAAATGCTGTTTTCAAGTATTTAAACTGTCATATTCATGTACATGTCGTGTGTAATGGCTTATGTTTGCAAAATAAAGATAAAATAGCTGTTTTCATCTTGCAAAAACATACAAAATGCTGTTTTCAATTATTTAAACTGCCATATTCATGTTTCTGTCGTGTATAATAGCTAATGTTGGTGAAAGCTAGATAAAAATGCTGTTTTAAGCATGCAAAAGCATACAAAACACCGTTTTCAAGTACTTAAACTGTCATATTCATGTTTATGTCGTGTGTAATGGCTTTTGTTTGCAAAATCAAGATAAAATAGCTGTTTTCAGCTTGCAAAAATATACAAAATGCTGTTTTCAAGTATTTAAACTGTCATATTCATGTTTCTGTCGTGTATAATAGCTAATATTGGTGAAAGCAAGATAAAAATGTTGTTTTAAGCATGCAAAAGCATACAAAATACCGTTTTCAAGTATTTGAACTGTCATATTCATGTATATGTCGTGTGTAATGGCTTATGTTTGCAAAATCAAGATAAAATAGCTGTTTTCAGCTTGCAAAAACCTACAAAATGCTGTTTTCAAGTATTTAAACTGTCATATTCATGTTTCTGTCGTGTATAATAGCTAATGTTGGTGAAAGCAAAATAAAAATGCTGTTTTAAGCATGCAAAAGCATACAAAACACCGTTTTCAAGTATTTGAACTGTCATATTCATGTATATGTCGTGTGTAATGGCTTATGTTTGCAAAATCAAGATAAATTAGCTGTTTTCAGCTTGCAAAAACATACAAAATGCTGTTTTTAAGTATTTAAACTGTCATATTCATGTATATGTCGTGTGTAATGGCTTATGTTTGCAAAATCAAGATAATGTAGCTGTTTTCATCTTGCAAAAACATACAAAATGCTGTTTTCAAGTGTTTAAACTGTCATATTCATGTTTCTGTCGTGTATAATATCAAATGTTGGTGAAAGCAAGATAAAAAGGCTTTTTTAAGCATGGAAAAGCATACAAAACACTGTTTTCAAGTACTTAAACTGTCATATTCATGTATATGTCGTGTGTTATGGCTTATGTTTGCAAAATTAAGATAAAATAGCTGTTTTCAGCTTGCAAAAACATACAAAATGCTGTTTTCAAGTATTTAAACAATCATATTCATGTCTCTGTCGTGTATAATAGCTAATGTTGGTGAAAGCAAGATAATAATGCTGTTTTAAGCATGCAAAAGCATACAAAACACCGTTTTCAAGTATTTAAACAGTCATATTCATGTATATGTCGTGTGTAATGGCTTATGTTTGCAAATTCAAGATAAAATAGCTGTTTTTAGCATGCAAAAACATACAAAATGCTGTTTTCAAGTATTTAAACTGTCATATTCATGTTTCTGTCGTGTTTTCATGTAATTAAACTGTCATATTCATGTATATGTCGTGTGTAATGGCTTATGTTTGCAAAATCAAGATAAAATAGCTGTTTTCAGCTTGCAAAAACATACAAAATGCTGTTTTCAAGTATTTAAACTGTCATATTCATGTATATGTCGTGTGTAATGGCTAATGTTGAAGAAATCAAGATAAAAATGCTGTTTTAAGCATGCAAAAGCATACAAAACCCCGTTTTCAAGTATTTAAACTGTCATATTCATGTATATGTTGTGTGTAATGGCTTATGTTTGCAAAATCAAGATAAAATAGCTGTTTTCAGCTTGCAAAAACATACAAAATGCTGTTTTCAAGTATTTAAAATGCCATATTCATGTATATGGCTTATGTTTGCAAAATCAAAATAAAATAGCTGTTATAAGCTTGCAAAAACATACAATATGCTGTTTTCAAGTATTTAAATTGTCATATTCATGTTTCTGTCGTGTATAATAGCTAATGTTGGAGAAATCAATATAAAAATGCTGTTTCAAGCATGCAAAAGCAAACAAAACACTGTTTTCAAGTATTTAAACTGTCATATTCATGTATATGTCGTGTGTAATGGCTTATGTTTGCAAAATCAAGATAAAATAGCTGTTATCAGCTTGTAAAAATATGCAAAATGCTTTTTCAAGTATTTAAATTGTCATATTTATGTTTCTGTCGTGTATAATAGCTAATGTTGGAGAAAGCAAGATAAAAATGCTGTTTTAAGCATGCAAAAGCAAACAAAACACCGTTTTCAAGTATTTAAACTGTCATATTCATGTATATGTCGTGTGTAATGGCTTATGTTTGAAAAATCAGGATAAAATAGTTGTTTTCAGCTTGCAAAAACATACAAAATGCTGTTTTCAAGTATTTAAACTGTCATATTCATGTTTCTATCGTGTATAATAGCTAATGTTGGTGAAAGCAATATAAAAATGCTGTTTTAAGCATGCAAAAGCATACAAAACACCGTTTTCAAGTATTTAAACTGTCATATTCATGTATATGTCGTGTGTAATGGCTTATGTTTGCAAAATCAAGAAAAAATAGCTGTTTTCAGCTTGCAAAAACATACAAAATGCTGTTTTCAAGTATTTAAACTGTCATATTCATGTATATGTCATGTGTAATGGCTAATGTTGAAGAAATCAAGATAAAAATGCAGTTTTAAGCATGCAAAAGCATACAAAACACCGTTTTCAAGTATTTAAACTGTCATATTCATGTATATGTTGTGTGTAATGGCTTATGTTTGCAAAATCAAGATAAAATAGCTGTTTTCAGCTTGCAAAAACATACAAAATGCTGTTTTCAAGTATTTAAAATGCCATATTCATGTATATGGCTTATGTTTGCAAAATCAAAATAAAATAGCTGTTAT
Organism: Poecilus cupreus; assembly: GCA_963942605.1. Classification (NCBI taxonomy): domain Eukaryota; kingdom Metazoa; phylum Arthropoda; class Insecta; order Coleoptera; family Carabidae; genus Poecilus; species Poecilus cupreus. The sequence continues at coordinate 47,288 of CAWWDY010000865.1, read as the reverse complement.
AAGCTTGCAAAAACATACAATATGCTGTTTTCAAGTATTTAAATTGTCATATTCATGTTTCTGTCGTGTATAATAGCTAATGTTGGAGAAATCAATATAAAAATGCTGTTTCAAGCATGCAAAAGCAAACAAAACACTGTTTTCAAGTATTTAAACTGTCATATTCATGTATATGTCGTGTGTAATGGCTTATGTTTGCAAAATCAAGATAAAATAGCTGTTATCAGCTTGTAAAAATATGCAAAATGCTGTTTTCAAGTATTTAAATTGTCATATTTATGTTTCTGTCGTGTATAATAGCTAATGTTGGAGAAAGCAAGATAAAAATGCTGTTTTAAGCATGCAAAAGCAAACAAAACACCGTTTTCAAGTATTTAAACTGTCATATTCATGTATATGTCGTGTGTAATGGCTTATGTTTGAAAAATCAGGATAAAATAGTTGTTTTCAGCTTGCAAAAACATACAAAATGCTGTTTTCAAGTATTTAAACTGTCATATTCATGTTTCTATCGTGTATAATAGCTAATGTTGGTGAAAGCAAGATAAAAATGCTGTTTTAAGCATGCAAAAGCATACAAAACACCGTTTTCAAGTATTTAAACTGTCATATTCATGTATATGTCGTGTGTAATGGCTTATGTTTGCAAAATCAAGATAAAATAGCCGTTATCAGCTTGCAAAAACATACAAAATGCTGTTTCCAAGTATTTAAACTGTCATATTCATGTTTCTGTCGTGTATAATAGGTAATGTTGGTGTAAGCAAGATCAAAATGCTGTTTTAAGCATGCAAAAGCATACAAAACACCGTTTTCAAGTATATAAACTGTCATATTCATGTATATGTCGTGTGTAATGGCTTATGTTTGCAAAATCAAGATAAAATAGCTGTTTTCAGCTTGCAAAAACATACAAAATGCTGTTTTTAAGTATTTAAACTGTCATATTCATGCATATGTCGTGTGTAATGTCTTATGTTTGCAAAATCAAGAAAAAATAGCTGTTTTTAGCTTGCAAAAACATACAAAATGCTGTTTTCAAGTATTTAAACTGTCGTATTCATGTTTTTGTCGCGTATAATAGATAATGTGCGTGAAAGCAAGATAAAAATGCTGTTTTAAGCATGCAAAAGCATACAAAACACCGTTTTCAAGTATTTAAACTGTCATATTCAAGTATAAGTCGTGTGTAATGGCTTATGTTTGCAAAATCAAGATAAAATAGCTGTTTTCAGCTTGCAAAAACATACAAAATGCTGTTTTCAAGAATTTAAATTGTCATATTCATGTATATGTCGTGTATAATAGCTAATGTTGGTGAAAGCAAGATAAAAATGCTGTTTTAAGCATGCAAAAGCAAACTAAACACCGTTTTCAAGTATTTAAACTGTCATATTCATGTATATGTCGTGTGTAATGGCTTATGTTTGAAAAATCAGGATAAAATAGTTGTTTTCAGCTTGCAAAAACATACAAAATGCTGTTTTCAAGTATTTAAACTGTCGTATTCATGTTTCTCTCGTGTATAATAGCTAATGTAGGTGAAAGCAAGATAAAAATGCTGTTTTAAACATGCAAAAGCATACAAAACACCGTTTTCAAGTACTTAAACTGTCATATTCATGTATATGTCGTGTGTAATGGCTTATGTTTGCAAAATCAAGATAAAATAGCTGCTTTCAGCTTGCAAAAACATACAAAATGCTGTTTTCAAGTATTTAAACTGTCATATTCATGTTTCTGTCGTGTATAATAGCTAATGTTGGTGAAAGCAAAATAAAAATGCTGTTTTAAGCATGCAAAAGCATACAAAACACCGTTTTCAAGTATTTAAACTGTCATATTCATGTATATGTCGTGTGTAATGGCTTATGTTTGCAAAATCAATATAAAATAGCTGTTTTCAGCTTGCAAAAACCTACAAAATGCTGTTTTCAAGTATTTAAACTGTCATATTCATGTTTCTGTCGTGTATAATAGCTAATGTTGGTGAAAGCAAGATAAAAATGCTGTTTTAAGCATGCAAAAGCATACAAAACACCGTTTTCAAGTATTTGAACTGTCATATTCAAGTATATGTCGTGTGTAATGGCTTATGTTTGCAAAATCAAGATAAATTAGCTGTTTTCAGCTTGCAAAAACATACAAAATGCTGTTTTCAAGTATTTAAACTGTCATATTCATGTACATGTCGTGTGTAATGGCTTATGTTTGCAAAATAAAGATAAAATAGCTGTTTTCATCTTGCAAAAACATACAAAATGCTGTTTTCAATTATTTAAACTGCCATATTCATGTTTCTGTCGTGTATAATAGCTAATGTTGGTGAAAGCTTGATAAAAATGCTGTTTTAAGCATGCAAAAGCATACAAAACACCGTTTTCAAGTACTTAAACTGTCATATTCATGTTTATGTCGTGTGTAATGGCTTTTGTTTGCAAAATCAAGATAAAATAGCTGTTTTCAGCTTGCAAAAATATACAAAATGCTGTTTTCAAGTATTTAAACTGTCATATTCATGTTTCTGTCGTGTATAATAGCTAATATTGGTGAAAGCAAGATAAAAATGTTGTTTTAAGCATGCAAAAGCATACAAAATACCGTTTTCAAGTATTTGAACTGTCATATTCATGTATATGTCGTGTGTAATGGCTTATGTTTGCAAAATCAAGATAAAATAGCTGTTTTCAGCTTGCAAAAACCTACAAAATGCTGTTTTCAAGTATTTAAACTGTCATATTCATGTTTCTGTCGTGTATAATAGCTAATGTTGGTGAAAGCAAGATAAAAATGATGTTTTAAGCATGCAAAAGCATACAAAACACCGTTTTCAAGTATTTGAACTGTCATATTCATGTATATGTCGTGTGTAATGGCTTATGTTTGCAAAATCAAGAAAAAATAGCTGTTTTCAGCTTGCAAAAACATACAAAATGCTGTTTTCAAGTATTTAAACTGTCATATTCATGTATATGTCGTGTGTAATGGCTAATGTTGAAGAAATCAAGATAAAAATGCTGTTTTAAGCATGCAAAAGCATACAAAACACCGTTTTCAAGTATTTAAACTGTCATATTCATGTATATGTTGTGTGTAATGGCTTATGTTTGCAAAATCAAGATAAAATAGCTGTTTTCAGCTTGCAAAAACATACAAAATGCTGTTTTCAAGTATTTAAAATGCCATATTCATGTATATGGCTTATGTTTGCAAAATCAAAATAAAATAGCTGTTATAAGCTTGCAAAAACATACAATATGCTGTTTTCAAGTATTTAAATTGTCATATTCATGTTTCTGTCGTGTATAATAGCTAATGTTGGAGAAATCAATATAAAAATGCTGTTTCAAGCATGTAAAAGCAAACAAAACACTGTTTTCAAGTATTTAAACTGTCATATTCATGTATATGTCGTGTGTAATGGCTTATGTTTGCAAAATCAAGATAAAATAGCTGTTATCAGCTTGTAAAAATATGCAAAATGCTGTTTTCAAGTATTTAAATTGTCATATTTATGTTTCTGTCGTGTATAATAGCTAATGTTGGAGAAAGCAAGATAAAAATGCTGTTTTAAGCATGCAAAAGCAAACAAAACACCGTTTTCAAGTATTTAAACTGTCATATTCATGTATATGTCGTGTGTAATGGCTTATGTTTGAAAAATCAGGATAAAATAGTTGTTTTCAGCTTGCAAAAACATACAAAATGCTGTTTTCAAGTATTTAAACTGTCATATTCATGTTTCTATCGTGTATAATAGCTAATGTTGGTGAAAGCAAGATAAAAATGCTGTTTTAAGCATGCAAAAGCATACAAAACACCGTTTTCAAGTATTTAAACTGTCATATTCATGTATATGTCGTGTGTAATGGCTTATGTTTGCAAAATCAAGATAAAATAGCCGTTATCAGCTTGCAAAAACATACAAAATGCTGTTTCCAAGTATTTAAACTGTCATATTCATGTTTCTGTCGTGTATAATAGGTAATGTTGGTGTAAGCAAGATCAAAATGCTGTTTTAAGCATGCAAAAGCATACAAAACACCGTTTTCAAGTATATAAACTGTCATATTCATGTATATGTCGTGTGTAATGGCTTATGTTTGCAAAATCAAGATAAAATAGCTGTTTTCAGCTTGCAAAAACATACAAAATGCTGTTTTTAAGTATTTAAACTGTCATATTCATGCATATGTCGTGTGTAATGTCTTATGTTTGCAAAATCAAGAAAAAATAGCTGTTTTCAGCTTGCAAAAACATACAAAATGCTGTTTTCAAGTATTTAAACTGTCGTATTCATGTTTTTGTCGCGTATATTAGATAATGTGCGTGAAAGCAAGATAAAAATGCTGTTTTAAGCATGCAAAAGCATACAAAACACCGTTTTCAAGTATTTAAACTGTCATATTCAAGTATAAGTGGTGTGTAATGGCTTATGTTTGCAAAATCAAGATAAAATAGCTGTTTTCAGCTTGCAAAAACATACAAAATGCTGTTTTCAAGAATTTAAATTGTCATATTCATGTATATGTCGTGTATAATAGCTAATGTTGGTGAAAGCAAGATAAAAATGCTGTTTTAAGCATGCAAAAGCAAACTAAACACCGTTTTCAAGTATTTAAACTGTCATATTCATGTATATGTCGTGTGTAATGGCTTATGTTTGAAAAATCAGGATAAAATAGTTGTTTTCAGCTTGCAAAAACATACAAAATGCTGTTTTCAAGTATTTAAACTGTCGTATTCATGTTTCTCTCGTGTATAATAGCTAATGTAGGTGAAAGCAAGATAAAAATGCTGTTTTAAACATGCAAAAGCATACAAAACACCGTTTTCAAGTACTTAAACTGTCATATTCATGTATATGTCGTGTGTAATGGCTTATGTTTGCAAAATCAAGATAAAATAGCTGCTTTTAGCTTGCAAAAACATACAAAATGCTGTTTTCAAGTATTTAAACTGTCATATTCATGTTTCTGTCGTGTATAATAGCTAATGTTGGTGAAAGCAAAATAAAAATGCTGTTTTAAGCATGCAAAAGCATACAAAACACCGTTTTCAAGTATTTAAACTGTCATATTCATGTATATGTCGTGTGTAATGGCTTATGTTTGCAAAATCAATATAAAATAGCTGTTTTCAGCTTGCAAAAACCTACAAAATGCTGTTTTCAAGTATTTAAACTGTCATATTCATGTTTCTGTCGTGTATAATAGCTAATGTTGGTGAAAGCAAGATAAAAATGCTGTTTTAAGCATGCAAAAGCATACAAAACACCGTTTTCAAGTATTTGAACTGTCATATTCAAGTATATGTCGTGTGTAATGGCTTATGTTTGCAAAATCAAGATAAATTAGCTGTTTTCAGCTTGCAAAAACATACAAAATGCTGTTTTCAAGTATTTAAACTGTCATATTCATGTACATGTCGTGTGTAATGGCTTATGTTTGCAAAATAAAGATAAAATAGCTGTTTTCATCTTGCAAAAACATACAAAATGCTGTTTTCAATTATTTAAACTGCCATATTCATGTTTCTGTCGTGTATAATAGCTAATGTTGGTGAAAGCTTGATAAAAATGCTGTTTTAAGCATGCAAAAGCATACAAAACACCGTTTTCAAGTACTTAAACTGTCATATTCATGTTTATGTCGTGTGTAATGGCTTTTGTTTGCAAAATCAAGATAAAATAGCTGTTTTCAGCTTGCAAAAATATACAAAATGCTGTTTTCAAGTATTTAAACTGTCATATTCATGTTTCTGTCGTGTATAATAGCTAATATTGGTGAAAGCAAGATAAAAATGTTGTTTTAAGCATGCAAAAGCATACAAAATACCGTTTTCAAGTATTTGAACTGTCATATTCATGTATATGTCGTGTGTAATGGCTTATGTTTGCAAAATCAAGATAAAATAGCTGTTTTCAGCTTGCAAAAACCTACAAAATGCTGTTTTCAAGTATTTAAACTGTCATATTCATGTTTCTGTCGTGTATAATAGCTAATGTTGGTGAAAGCAAGATAAAAATGCTGTTTTAAGCATGCAAAAGCATACAAAACACCGTTTTCAAGTATTTGAACTGTCATATTCATGTATATGTCGTGTGTAATGGCTTATGTTTGCAAAATCAAGATAAATTAGCTGTTTTCAGCTTGCAAAAACATACAAAATGCTGTTTTTAAGTATTTAAACTGTCATATTCATGTATATGTCGTGTGTAATGGCTTATGTTTGCAAAATCAAGATAATGTAGCTGTTTTCATCTTGCAAAAACATACAAAATGCTGTTTTCAAGTGTTTAAACTGTCATATTCATGTTTCTGTCGTGTATAATATCTAATGTTGGTGAAAGCAAGATAAAAAGGCTGTTTTAAGCATGGAAAAGCATACAAAACACTGTTTTCAAGTACTTAAACTGTCATATTCATGTATATTATGTAGCCCTATTAGATGCTGACTTAACAAATATGAGATGAATCTCTGAGAGAATATCTCACGTAGTAATAAGAAACCTTTATGATAAGAAATAGTATAAATAAGCGTTAGAGTAAGAAATGTTATCCTTTTTGCTGTAGAACTTCAAAGTAGAAACTGCTAAATAAAGCCTGTATATTAAAATCGAAAAATTCGTTTTTTTTATTATATATCGGTCACGATCATATAATTGGCGCAGTCGGATCGGATCACAAATAAAGAAGTCAGTGTGCTGAAAATTCGCCGTAAATCTGTCATCGCTTTATTCAACAATTTCAATTGTTGCTCAGTGTGACCGAACCAAACAATTAATAGTGCGAAGAAACTCAAAGCCTAACAAGCAAGAAGCCTTCGTAAAAGCAAAGCAACACCAATAAGTCTTCGCTAATCAACAATCAACCTAAACAGTGGTTGCATCAGAGGTCTATTCATACGACCCATCAGAGGTCTATTCATACGACCCATCGAATCCACCAGGCCAAGCAGCAAGCAGCTCGCAGCTCAAGGTATCCGTCAACTGAACGTCATCAGCCCACCCGCAACAAAGGAGATGTCAACAATACAGATACTCACAATAAGTCTGTAAGTCTCATTGTTTCTTTTTAAACTTATAAATTACATGTCAGATAACGAACCACTGTCATCTGATACAAATCAAGAATTTGAAATATTAAGTAATTTATTAAACAATATTTCTTTGCAATCAAATAGATTGAATAATACAGAAATGACAACTTACGCAGATATTAAAAATCTGGCTAATGTCATCCCTGAATACAATGGTGATGTAAATAGATTACCAAACTTTATAATTCAAGTAGATTTGTTCTACGAAATAGTGCAATCAACAACAATTAATGCATTGCAAACCAAATATGCTTTTTCATTAGTGTTAAGTAAATTAACAGATAAAGCAGTAAATTTGATTAACGAAAACACTTTCCAAAACTGGAGAGACCTAAAGAAATATTTAACAGAAAATTTCGAAGATAAATTAACTAAAGAAACTATTTTATTAAAAATTTTAAGCATCAGAAGCACAAATAAAATACATGAAACTTTAATACAATTTAAAAATGACTTTGCAAAATATAAATCAAAAGTTCATTTATTAAATTATAACACAGCTCAGAAAACTATCTTAATAAATGAAATACAAGAATTAGTCGTGAAACATTTCATTACATTACTACCAATTCATGTTCGAGGATCTTTTATTACAAATAACCCCACTACATTAGAAATGTGTGAAAATTTATTAACGAATGATTATAATTATGCACTCCAAACTTTTAAAAGTCCATTGTTGAGATCAGATAACCATCAACAATCGCAAAAAACTTTTCACAATAATATACCTCCACAAAGATTCCCAGGGCAACAATTCCCTTCAAAACCTATAAATGTTCAACAGAACTCTGGTAAACAAAGCATGCCTTTTGCTTCTAAACAAAACGCGTATAATGCCGTCAGAACTAGACAACAATTTAAACCTCAACCCATGTCTGGGATAACAAAAAGTACAATCCCAATGAGTACACAAACAATAAAACAAAATTATTTACAAACAAATGTCGAATACGAACCCGAAAATTTGGAAACATATTTCCAAGAAAATCAAAATTTTGACGAAAACCCAGATTTTGAAAATCAGTCAAATGATAATTTTTTAGAGTCCATAGAGCCTCAAAACCAAGAAACATAGTTATGACTTCAGTCACAAACAAAATTCCTGTTATTAACTTATCAAATTATAAAGTATTAATAGATTCAGGATCAGATGTAAATCTTATTAGTGAAAATATGGCAAAATTGTATAAATCAAAAATTGTAAGTGAGAATTTGACTTTTAAAACAGCTAATTCAAAAGTTCATTGCAAAAATTCTATAACTATAAAAATTTTTAATCAACCTCAAAAATTTTTTATTCATACTTTCCATAAAGATTGTGATTTATTATTTGGTATAAATATATTAAAAGACTTGAAATGCGAAATAAATTTCGCTAATGAAAAAATTAAAATGAATAATATAGAATTTTCATTTATTCCAATGACAGAACCAAATTTTTGTAAATTGAATTTTCGATCAGAACATTTAAATAATGTTCAAAAACAAAAAATAAATAAATTATTAGAACAATATACTGAACTCTTCCCAAAAGAGAACGAAAATTTATCATGTACTACACACACTAAACATAAAATTTTGACTAAAGATAATACCCCTATATATACGAAAAACTATAGACTTCCACAAACATTTGAGAATGACATTGAAGACCACGTACAAAATTTATTAAAAACCGGTGTAATTAGAAAATCAAATAGCCCCTATAATTCCCCTATTTGGATTGTCCCCAAAAAAACAGACGCATCAGGAAAACGAAAAACACGTCTCGTAATAGATTACAGAAAATTAAATGCAAATACTAGAGAAGATAAATATCCTCTCCCTAATATTGATACACTGTTAGATAAAATTGGTAAACCAAAATTTTTTACTACTCTTGATCTACATTCAGGATTTCATCAAATTTCAGTAGAAAAAGATGATATAGAAAAAACTGCTTTTAGCACTCCATCAGGCCATTATGAATTTGTCAGAATGCCTTTCGGACTTATTAATGCACCAGCAACATTCCAACGTATGATGAACGAAATTTTAGGAGATTTAATTAACAAAATTTGTCTTGTTTATATGGACGATATTATAATTCTTAGCAAAACGGAAGAAGAACATTTACAAAATTTAAAACTTGTTCTTGAAAAATTAAAAAATGCAAACTTACAAATACAAATTGATAAAAGTGAATTTATGAAAACAGAAATAGAATATTTAGGATTTGTTATATCAGAACAAGGTCTTAAACCTAATCTCAAAAAAATAGAAGCCATTGATAAAATTACAATTCCAAAAACACAAAAAGAAATTAAATCATTCCTCGGAAAATTATCTTGGTATAGACGCTTCATACCTAATTTTTCAAAATTAACGAAACCTTTTACAGCATGTTTGAAGAAAAATAAAACAATTGACATAACTAATAAAGATTATCAAGAAGCATTTCAAAAATCTAAAGAATTAATTAGTAACCCCCCTATACTAAGCTTCCCTGATTTTTCTAAACCATTTATCTTAACAACTGACGCATCAAATTACGCCATGGGTTCAGTACTCTCACAAGTACAAGATAACGTAGAAAAACCTTTAGCATACGCGTCAAAAACTTTTAATAATCATGAACAAAACTACTCTACAGTAGAAAAAGAATTAAAATCTATCATTTGGTCGGTACAAAATTTTAGAACTTACCTATACGGTAGAAAATTTATTATTCGAACTGATTACAGACCTTTAACTTGGTTATTTAACATGAAAAATGGAAATCAAAAATTAATGAGATGGAAAATTGAACTAAGTGAATATAATTTTGAAATCGAGTATTTGCCAGGCAAAACAAACAAAATTGCTGATTATTTATCACGAATAAAAGAACCTTTCAAAATTAATTACATAACCGGAGACGTAACTGAAACAGAAATATTTTGTCATTGTGTTTCTAAAGACAACTATTTTGGTAAAGGACTAGCTTCACAAATAGACGAACAATTTACTAGTAAAAAATACTGTGAGAATAACTATAAAAATCAAAATATAGTAATTCAAAATTTTGAAAATAAAACAATTCTACATCTGTATACAAAAGACACGTATAAAGAAAATGTTAACGTGAAACAATTAAAATCTTGTCTTATTAGTCTGAGAGACTATTTAATTAAAAATGACTTATTTGAAATTAATATGCCATACCTATCATGTGGACTAGACAAATTTAAAAAAGAAAAATTAATTCAATTATTAAATAATATTTTTAAAGATACAAATATCCAAATTAATATTTACGAATTACCTCAAAATTTCGTAAACTCACAAGAAATTGATAATTTCTTAAAAACCATTCAAACGAATCGGTAGACAGTTTATTAAATAACGCCGAAGATGTAGAGAGAGAATTAGAAACTTTAACAATTGATACTGTTCATTCCTCACCAGAAGAACCTATAAATGGTTTAAAATTTTTGGAAAATCGAATTAATGTAGCTGATAATCAAATAATAATACAAGAAAGTGAAGAAAATAACGTTGAAATAAAAAGATTATTTAATTGTAAAAAATTAAGAATTATACTTTCATTAGAACCAGAAAATAAAGAAACTCAACTGTTTGAATTTATTTTAAATTATATAGTACCTAAAATACGATATTATTGTATTTGTACAGATGAAATTGCTAACACTTTAAATAAATTAATACAGAGTAAATTTGAATTCGGATCAGTAAATTTAATAAGAGTTAATCAACAAGTTGAAGACGTAGAAAACGAGAATGAACAGGACGAAACAATATTTAATTACCACCACGGAAAGACAAACCACCGCGGCATATTAGAAACCTATAATAAATTAAAAACAAAATATTATTGGCCAAAAATGTTAGAAACCATAACTGCATTCATAAATAAATGTGAAACTTGTAAGAAATGTAAATATGACAGACAACCCCCAAAACTAGAAGATCAACTTACACCAACTCCTCAACGACCTTTTGAAATAATAAATTTAGATATATTAACCTTGGATTCAAAATATTATCTAACAATATTTGATCAGTTTTCAAAATATGCTCAAATATATTTCATAAAAAATAAAACTTGTAATAATATTATAAACATAGTTTCAAATTTTATTAAAGAAAGATTACAACCACAAACAATCATTTGTGACTCAGGAAAAGAATTTGATAACTTAGCTTTTAAAACTTTCTGTCATAATAACCAAATAAATCTACACATTACATCCGTTGGTAATCCAAAATCAAACGCAATAGAAAGACTACATTCCACCTTAATAGAACACTTGCGAATTTTATTCCAAAAGTATCCAAATAAAAACTTAGATGAAATACTGACGATAACTATACTAGCTTACAATGACACCATACATTCCATCACGAAATTATCACCGAATGAAATACTATACGGTAGAGATTACTCACACATGCGCCCAAGGATGACCTTAACAGACGAACAGCAAATAGAAATATTTCAAAAAAATAAACAAATTGAACATGATAAATTACGAAATAAAATTGTGAACGAAAAATTAAAACGTCATAAACCAAATAAAACTTATACAAAATTTCAAAATGCCTCTCAAGCTTTTCTTAAACAAAATCCCAGATTGATAACAAAATTTAAAAAACCATTGTTTGAAAAAGTAAAAATTGATAATTATAATGATAAGAATCATACTATTGAAGTAAAAGGAAAACTTCATAAAAGAAAAGTAAAAATTAATAAATTAAAATTATAATTTGTTACAGATTAATATCCTTATCTCACGGTCAATTCCTTCAAGATATTTCCGATAACAACGGATACAAATTATTAGAATTAGGTAAAACCTATATTAATGAATATGATATTTACGCTTATTTTAATTATGACTTACAACCCTTATTTTCAAATTTCCAATCTATTACTAATATAATTAAAACTTTTAACAACAATTCTAAACCATTGCAAAAACAAAATATTGACACATTTAATGTAATGAATATGACTTATGAAAATACAGAAAATCAAATTAATAAATTAAAGATTCATAAAAGAAACAAACGAGGATTAATAAATGGATTGGGTACAGTTATAAAATCCATTTCTGGAAATTTAGAGTAAAATGACGCAGAACATTATGAACAATTATTTAAACAAATTAAAGATAACGAAGAAAACTTAGAAGGAGAAATAAAAAATAATTTACATTTTTTGAAAGATTTTACTAAACATTTTAACGAACAAATTAATAAAGTAAATATTAATGAAAAAGAACTTTTTGATCAAATTCAATGTTTAAAAGAACAAATTAATAAACGAGATAATAAAGACGCATTAATTTTATTTAATTCAAAATTACAGTTAGTAATTTCCTTGTTAAATCATATTCAAATGATTATTTCTCAAATAAACGAAAGTATTAATTTTTGTTCCTTGCACACTTTCGATGTAAGTCTAATATCTTTTGAAAATCTACAAGAAATGTTACCTACGTATGATATAGTTGAAATTTCAAAATTATTAACAGTTAATTGTAACCATGATAAAAATAAAATATATTTTATAATAACTATCCCTATTATGTCAGAGAAGACTCATGATCTGTATCAAATGACAATGATTCCCTTTAAACAAAATAACATGTATTATTTATATGATCAAGAGACAACAATGTATATTGACAACAACGTTAAAGTTGATGATTGCCTTATTAATAATAAGTATTATTATTGTAAAACTAACAACGTAAAAATAAGTGAATGTATTAACCAATTGTTGTACAGCAATGATAGTAAATGTGAAATTAAACAAATAACATCTCATAATAATATAATTCGTATACCAAACTCTAATGAATTAATTATATTTAGCCCTGATAAACAGGATGTTGAAATCGATTGTAAAAACATTAAAGAAATAAAAAGTATACAAGGAATATTCCAGATTTCTAGCACAAATCAATGTAAAATTAACAAATATGTCTTTAAACCTTTTATAAATGATTATAAAGAAATTAAACTTCAGTCTCCACAATCAATTATGTCGGAGATAAAATTAAATAAAAATGAAACAATGCAGAAATTAGAAGAATTTACAGAAACTATGCCCACCATAAAACCATTGAAAGAGTTAAATATTAACCATGAAATACACTTTACTATTTTGTATGTACTGTTAATTATTATAATCTTAATCTTTATATGTTATAAATTAATAATTAAATATAAGAATAAAATATGTAAAGGAAAGACATCTGATGGAACAAAAACTCAATCACCACATTTAAGTAATGAAGTAGAACATCAGATTTCTTTTCCATCTAATATTTCTTAGCCATCATCTAGAAGGGGAGGTATTATGTAGCCCTATTAGATGCTGACTTAATAAATATGAGATGAATCTCTGAGAGAATATCTCACGTAGTAATAAGAAACCTTTATGATAAGAAATAGTATAAATAAGCGTTAGAGTAAGAAATGTTATCCTTTTTGCTGTAGAACTTCAAAGTAGAAACTGCTAAATAAAGCCTGTATATTAAAATCGAAAAATTCGTTTTTTTTTATTATATATCGGTCACGATCATATAATTTGTATATGTCGTGTGTTATGGCTTATGTTTGCAAAATTAAGATAAAATAGCTGTTTTCAGCTTGCAAAAACATACAAAATGCTGTTTTCAAGTATTTAAACTATCATATTCATGTCTCTGTCGTGTATAATAGCTAATGTTGGTGAAAGCAAGATAATAATGCTGTTTTAAGCATGCAAAAGCATACAAAACACCGTTTTCAAGTATTTAAACTGTCATATTCATGTATATGTCGTGTGTAATGGCTTATGTTTGCAAATTCAAGATAAAATAGCTGTTTTTAGCATGCAAAAACATACAAAATGCTGTTTTCAAGTATTTAAACTGTCATATTCATGTTTCTGTCGTGTTTTCATGTAATTAAACTGTCATATTCATGTATATGTCGTGTGTAATGGCTTATGTTTGCAAAATCAAGATAAAATAGCTGTTTTCAGCTTGCAAAAACATACAAAATGCTGTTTTCAAGTATTTAAACTGTCATATTCATGTATATGTCGTGTGTAATGGCTAATGTTGAAGAAATCAAGATAAAAATGCTGTTTTAAGCATGCAAAAGCATACAAAACACCGTTTTCAAGTATTTAAACTGTCATATTCATGTATATGTTGTGTGTAATGGCTTATGTTTGCAAAATCAAGATAAAATAGCTGTTTTCAGCTTGCAAAAACATACAAAATGCTGTTTTCAAGTATTTAAAATGCCATATTCATGTATATGGCTTATGTTTGCAAAATCAAAATAAAATAGCTGTTATAAGCTTGCAAAAACATACAATATGCTGTTTTCAAGTATTTAAATTGTCATATTCATGTTTCTGTCGTGTATAATAGCTAATGTTGGAGAAATCAATATAAAAATGCTGTTTCAAGCATGCAAAAGCAAACAAAACACTGTTTTCAAGTATTTAAACTGTCATATTCATGTATATGTCGTGTGTAATGGCTTATGTTTGCAAAATCAAGATAAAATAGCTGTTATCAGCTTGTAAAAATATGCAAAATGCTGTTTTCAAGTATTTAAATTGTCATATTTATGTTTCTGTCGTGTATAATAGCTAATGTTGGAGAAAGCAAGATAAAAATGCTGTTTTAAGCATGCAAAAGCAAACAAAACACCGTTTTCAAGTATTTAAACTGTCATATTCATGTATATATCGTGTGTAATGGCTTATGTTTGAAAAATCAGGATAAAATAGTTGTTTTCAGCTTGCAAAAACATACAAAATGCTGTTTTCAAGTATTTAAACTGTCATATTCATGTTTCTATCGTGTATAATAGCTAATGTTGGTGAAAGCAAGATAAAAATGCTGTTTTAAGCATGCAAAAGCATACAAAACACCGTTTTCAAGTATTTAAACTGTCATATTCATGTATATGTCGTGTGTAATGGCTTATGTTTGCAAAATCAAGATAAAATAGCCGTTATCAGCTTGCAAAAACATACAAAATGCTGTTTCCAAGTATTTAAACTGTCATATTCATGTTTCTGTCGTGTATAATAGGTAATGTTGGTGTAAGCAAGATCAAAATGCTGTTTTAAGCATGCAAAAGCATACAAAACACCGTTTTCAAGTATATAAACTGTCATATTCATGTATATGTCGTGTGTAATGGCTTATGTTTGCAAAATCAAGATAAAATAGCTGTTTTCAGCTTGCAAAAACATACAAAATGCTGTTTTTAAGTATTTAAACTGTCATATTCATGCATATGTCGTGTGTAATGTCTTATGTTTGCAAAATCAAGAAAAAATAGATGTTTTCAGCTTGCAAAAACATACAAAATGCTGTTTTCAAGTATTTAAACTGTCATATTCATGTTTCTCTCGTGTATAATAGCTAATGTTGGTGAAAGCAAGATAAAAATGCTGTTTTAAGCATGCAAAAGCATACAAAACACCGTTTTCAAGTACTTAAACTGTCATATTCATGTATATGTCGTGTGTAATGGCTTATGTTTGCAAAATCAAGATAAAATAGCTGTTTTCAGCTTGCAAAAACATACAAAATGCTGTTTTCAAGTATTTAAACTGTCATATTCATGTTTCTGTTGTGTATAATAGCTAATGTTGGTGAAAGCAAGATAAAAATGCTGTTTTAAGCATGCAAAGGCATACAAAACACCCTTCTCAAGTATTTAAACTGTCATATTTGTTGAAAATTATATTCGTTGATCCTTTGGTGAGATAGTAAATCAAACTTCTATAAACGAACTTATTTATAATGATTTTTAAATCCAAAAAGACAATTACGAAATGTTAGACTTTCTATATTTTTGACAACTTATCAATAACAACAACAAAAAAATTACTTTTTGTTTTTTCAACTGTAACTTTAAATTAACATTTTAAGTACTTCAACAATATTCATGTATATAATAATAATAATAATAATAATAATAATAATGTTTATTTCTAGAGACATTGAGAACAATGTGTGAGAACAAGTCAAAAAATTACATAGAAATTATTTGCAATATGCATAATATTCGTTTAAATTATAAAAACAATTTCGAACAAGGAAACGTTTTAAGTTATTTTCAAAACAACTGAAAGAGTTTATAGATTTAATTTCTTGTGGTAATAAATTATAAATGTGCAACCCAAGAAAATGAGGAGACATTTGCCCTATTTTAGTTTTACCAAATGGTACTCGAAAGTTGTCTTTCGTTCTCGTATTTATTGAATGAAAGTCACTTTGTAATGCAAATTTAAATTTGTTTTTGTAGATGAAACAGCATAATTCTAATATAAGAATGCCAGTAAGAGAGAGAATACCAAAATTCTTAAACAAATCTCTGCAACTCTGAGTTCTACTAGTACCAGATATACATCTAAGTATTCTTTTTTGAACCAAAAATACCTCATGGGCCTCTGAAGACGTACCCCAAAAACATACACCATATCTTAATTTGGATTCTACTATAGCATAATAATACTTTAGTAATTGTTGTTCAGTTAAGAAGCATTTTAAATGTCTAATTTGATAACAAGTACTGTTAAGAGAGGCAACGATTTCCTTACAATGAGATTTCCAGTTAAGATTTTCGTCCATTGTCAAACCTAAAATTTTAGTTTTTTGAGATCTATGTAATCTATAATCATAAACAGAAATATTCAGATCAGAAATATTTTTCTTTTGATAATTATGAAATTGAACAAAGGTGGTTTTAATCTTATTAAGAAATAGAAAATTGTCATTACACCAATTCACAATACTAAATACACAGTTATTACATTTTTGTTGAAGTTTCTCATTATCTTTGTCTGAAACAACAATTGACGTATCATCAGCGTACAGCGATAATGCAGAATGGTATTTAAGTGACAAATTAATATCATTTGTATAAAAAATAAAAAGAATAGGAGCTAGAACTGTTCCTTGGGGCAAACCAACATTACTTGTGAGAAAATTAGATGAGACAGATTTAAGCTCATTTACATTCTTGCAAGTATAATCAATTGATACATATTGTAATCTATTTTGTAAAAAGCTTCGTAACCACTCCAGGGGTGCTCCACGAATACCCATACATTCGAGTTTATCCAAAAGACGATCATGATTTACGCAATCGAAGGCCTTGCTCAAATCGCAAAACACGCCGACAAGGCATTCACCGTTCTCTAAAACATGAACCAATTCTTCATAAAAATGTTGAATTGCGTCCAGTGTGGACGAGTTAGCTTGAAAACCGAATTGATTTTTATCTAAAATGTTCGTTTTTTTAATGAACGAGTCTAATCTTTGTAAATAGCAATATTCAAAAAGTTTAGAGAATACAGATGTTAAAGTTACAGGTCTATAATTGTTCAAATCATTTCTATTTCCCTTTCTGTGAATAGGAATGATTTTATTTATTTTTAATTTTTCTGGGAAAAGTCCTGTTTCAAATGAAAGATTAATCAAATAAGTTAAGGGTTTACATATGGCGGAATAAACTATTTTAATTAAAAAACTAGGTACCGAATCGTGCCCAGCTGATTTTTTATTTTTTATTTTATTTTTTATTACTTTTTCTATTTCCATTTCACAAAAAGGGAAAAGGAATAAATTTTCATTATTTATACTTTGAAACGATGGTATAGTTGAATTCTTTGTTTGTATCATTTTCAATATATCCAGTGGAGCATCCCTGAAGAAATTATTGAAGCTGTTGGCTACTATACACGGGTCGTCTGTAATAGTATCATTATGCATTATGCTAATATTACTTTTTTCGTTGTCTCTATTACTTAATTTATTAATTATCGACCACGCACTTTTAGATGGATTATCAGAGTTGCAGATTTTGTTTTGATAAAAGGATTTTTTTGTGTTAGAAACTAAGATTGAGTGACATTTTTTCATTCTATTATAAAGTGGTTCAAGTTCAGTGAATCTTACTTTGATATAGTACAATGATTTTAATTTATTGCTTGATATTTTAATTTCTTGATTTACCCAGTCTTTATTTGTTTTCTTTTTTAACTTTTGAAATGGAAAATGGAAATTAAAATATCCTAAAAAAGCATTATAAAAGGAGTTATATGCCTTATTGAGGTCATTTTCGTTATAAATATTTAACCAACTTTCATTTGATAAAGCTTCATAAAACTTACCAATGTTTTTATCATTGAACACCCGTCCAACCTTCTGAGTACTTTGAGAAGATTTATCTATAGGAATTTTACTTGTAAAAAGAACGCTTCTATGATCCGATATTGGAGTGGATTGCACAGATATAATAGCTGAGGTTAAGTTTGTGTAAATATGATCCAAAATTCTATTTTCTCTTGTTGGAATTTCAACAATATTTGTTAACCTATAAGTAAGTAATATATTAGTTAATTTCTCATAAGCTCTAGTATCTCTGGAGGGATCAATATTAAAATCTCCTAACAGAACAATATTAATTGAAGGTTTAAAAATTTGATCGAGAACAACAGAAATTTTATCACAGAACAGATTGGTGTCACCACATGGTGATCTATAACATGTTAAAATAACGTTGGTTGTGTCAGAATGTGATTTCCAAATAATACCACAAATTTCAAAGTGTTTTTCAATACAATGATTCTTAAGATCAAGCGGTTTGACATCTAAATTCTGGCGACACCAGATTCCGACACCACCTCCTTTATACAAAGAACGACAGTAGTTGACAATATTTTTAAAATTTTTGAAGTACATAGAATTGAGCGAGAATGGATTATGCCATGTCTCAGTAAAACATAAGAATTTTAATTCATTGTTAGTACTTAAATAATCATGTGTAATAAAGTCTATTTTTTCAAGCGTCAATGCTTGACAGTTTAACAATAAAAAGTCATTTTTGTTGTTTGAGTTGATTGTAGGTTTTAAGTTACAGGTTTGTTCGTTTTCTTCCTGTGAAAAAACCTTGACACATAGGTACCTGGGGGCCAGAGTTCAGAATCCATTAATTTTTCATAATTATGTCTGTGTACAGTTAATTTGAAAGAGGTGAAAAATTGGGGGAATTTGGATGGAATTTCTTCGCAAACTATTACCGGAAAGTCTTTTTGCAGAAAGTTGAGTAGATTATCACAATTTGTACCAGGTTTTAGTCTAGATACGTACACAAATGACTTCTTTGGGGCGGTTTCTAAAATTGAAATTCGTTTAGAGGTACCAATTATCGCTGTTTTATTATTTGTCTTTTTTGATTTCTTCTTCACAATTTCTGTCCAGCTTTCTGTATTATTTGTACTGTCTTCGACACTGATTTTATTTAATTCCTTGTTTGGCACTTTATCAGAATTGTTTTGCAAAACCTCATTTTTTTGTTTGTCATTGTTTATTAATTTGTTTACAGAAATTGCCTGTGGTGGCGACACGTTACCGGTCAATTCCAAGTCAATGTCAGATTTCAAGTTTTTATTATTTTTGTTATTAATGACCTTTGAAGGCATAGATGGAGTTGCAGTCTTTTTGCTACACTTGTCATTTAATTGCGCGGGTAATAATTTAATAATATACTCTTTATCGTTAATAATTACGCACTTATCTTTAATAATGCTTTCTTTTTCTTGAATTATTTTTTTTAGTAGTTTAATTTCCAATTCCAGCTGAGGAATTATCGTTGGAGTTTCGAGGTCACTTTGCACCACATGGTCATCAGCATCCATAAATTCATTTTCACAACATCTTGTTGTATTGTCACAGATTTTTAAATTCTTCTTTTCACAACAGTATTTATGTAGATCACTACCACAAATTTCGCATTTCACTTTATTACTTATACAATTTCTTTTACAGATCTTACATATGTTTTTCTGTACTGAATCTGCCGGTGCACCACTACTGGTAGCCATCTTGCATATTCTTGTTTCTGTCGTGTATAATAGCTAATGTTGGTGAAAGCAAAATAAAAATGCTATTTTAAGCATGCAAAAGCATACAAAACACCGTTTTCAAGTATTTAAACTGTCATATTCATGTTTCTGTCGTGTATTATAGCTAATGTTGGTGAAAGCAAGATAAAATGCTGTTTTAAGCATGCAAAAGCATACAAAACACCGTTTTCAAGTATTTAAACTGTCATATTAATGTATATGTCGTGTGTAATGGCTTATGTTTGCAAAATCAAGATAAAATAGCTGTTTTCAGCTTGCAAAAACATACAAAATGCTGTTTTCTAGTATTTAAACTGTCATATTCATGTATATGTTGTGTGTAATGGCTTATGTTTGCAAAATCAAGATAAAATAGCTGTTTTCAGCTTGCAAAAACATACAAAATGCTGTTTTCAAGTATTTAAACTGTCATATTCATGTTTCTGTCATGTTTAATAGCTAATGTTGGTGAAAGCAAGATAAAAATGCTGTTTTAAGCATGCAAAAGCATACAGAACACCGTTTTCAAGTATTTAAACTGTCATATTCATGTATATGTCGTGTGTAATGGCTTATGTTTGCAAAATCAAGATAAAATATCCGTTTTCAGCTTTCAATAACATACAAAATGCTGTTTTCAAGTATTTAAACTTTTATTTTCATGTTTCTGTCGTGTATAATAGCTAATGTTGGTGAAAGCAAGATAAAAATGCTGTTTTAAGCATGCAAAAGCATACAAAACACCGTTTTCAAGTATTTAAACTATCATATTCATGTATATGTCGTGTGTAATGGCTTATGTTTGCAAAATCAAGATAAAATAGCTGTTTTAAGCATGCAAAAGCATACAAAACACCGTTTTCAAGTATTTAAACTGTCATATTCATGTATATGTCGTGTGTGATGGCTTATGTTTGCAAAATCTAGATAAAATAGCCGTTTTCAGCTTGCAATAACATACAAAATGCTGTTTTCAAGTATTTAAACTGTCATATTCATGTTTCTGTCTTGTATAATAGCTAATGTTGGTGAAAGCAAGATAAAAATGCTGTTTTAAGCATGCAAAAGCATACAAAACACCGTTTTCAAGTATTTAAACTGTCATATTCATGTATATTTCGTGTGTAATGGCTTATGTTTGCAAAATCAAGATAAAATAGCTGTTTTCAGCTTGCAAAAACATACAAAATGCTGTTTTCAAGTATTTAAACTGTCATATTCATGTTTCTGTAGTGTATAATAGCTAATGTTAGTGAATGCAAGATAAAAATGCTGTTTTAAGAATGCAAAAGCATACAAAACACCGTTTTCAAGTATTTAAACTGTCATATTCATGTTTCTGTCGTGTATAATAGCTAATGTTGGTGAAAGCAAGATAAAAATGCTGTTTTAAGCATGCAAAAGCATACAAAACACAGTTTTCAAGTATTTAAACTGTCATATTCATGTATATGTCGTGTGTAATGGCTTATGTTTGCAAAATCAAGATAAAATAGCTGTTTTCGGCTTGCAAAAACATACAAAATGCTGTTTTCAAGTATTTAAACTGTCATATTCATGTTTCTGTCGTGTATAATAGCCAATCTTGGTGAAAGCAAGATAAAAATGCTGTTTTAAGCATGCAAAAGCGTACAAAACACCGTTTTCAAGTATTTAAACTGTCATATTCATGTATATGTCGTGTGTAATGGCTTATGTTTGCAAAATCAAGATAAAATAGCTGTTTTCAGCTTGCAAAAACATACAAAATGCTCTTTTCAAGTATTTAAACTGTCATATTCATGTTTCTGTCGTGTATAATAGCTAATGTTGGTGAAAGCAAGATAAAAATGCTGTTTTAAGCATGCAAAAGCATACAAAACACCGTTTTCAAGTATTTAAACTGTCATATTCATGTATATGTCGTGTGTGATGGCTTATGTTTGCAAAATCTAGATAAAATAGCCGTTTTCAGCTTGCAATAACATACAAAATGCTGTTTTCAAGTATTTAAACTGCCATATTCATGTTTCTGTCTTGTATAATAGCTAATGTTGGTGAAAGCAAGATAAAAATGCTGTTTTAAGCATGCAAAAGCATACAAAACACCGTTTTCAAGTATTTAAACTGTCATATTCATGTATATTTCGTGTGTAATGGCTTATGTTTGCAAAATCAAGATAAAATAGCTGTTTTCAGCTTGCAAAAACATACAAAATGCTGTTTTCAAGTATTTAAACTGTCATATTCATGTTTCTGTCGTGTATATTAGCTAATGTTAGTGAATGCAAGATAAAAATGCTGTTTTAAGCATGCAAAAGCATATAAAAACACCGTTTTCAAGTATTTAAACTGTCATATTCATGTTTCTGTCGTGTATAATAGCTAATGTTGGTGAAAGCAAGATAAAAATGCTGTTTTAAGCATGCAAAAGCATACAAAACACAGTTTTCAAGTATTTAAACTGTCATATTCATGTATATGTCGTGTGTAATGGCTTATGTTTGCAAAATCAAGATAAAATAGCTGTTTTCAGCTTGCAAAAACATACAAAATGCTGTTTTCAAGTATTTAAACTGTCATATTCATGTTTCTGTCGTGTATAATAGCTAATGTTGGTGAAAGCAAGATAAAAATGCTGTTTTAAGCATGCAAAAGCATACAAAACACCGTTTTCAAGTATTTAAACTGTCATATTCATGTATATATCGTGTGTAATGGCTTATGTTTGCAAAATCAAGATAAAGTAGCTGTTTTCAGCTTGCAAAAACATACAAAATGCTGTTTTCAAGTATTAAAACTGTCATATTCATGTATTTGTCGTGTGTAATGGCTTATGTTTGCAAAATCAAAATAAAATAGCTGTTTTCAGCTTGCAAAAATATACAAAATGCTGTTTTCAAGTATTTAAACTGTCATATTAATGTTTCGGTCGTGTATAATAGTAATGTTGGTGAAAGCAAGATAAAAATGCTGTTTTAAGCATACAAAAGCATACAGAACAACGTTTTCAAGTATTTAAACTGTCATATTCATGTTTCTGTCGTGTATAGTAGCTAATGTTGGTGAAAACAAGATAAAAATGCTGTTTTAAGCATGCAAAAGCATACAAAACACCGTTTTCAAGTATTTAAACTGTCATATTCATGTATATGTCGTGTGTAATGGCTTATGTTTGCAAAATCAAGATTAAATAGCTGTTTTCAGATTGCAAAAACATACAAAATGCTGTTTTCAAGTATTTAAACTGTCATATTCATGTTTCTGTCGTGTATAATAGCTAATGTTAGTGAAAGCAAGGTAAAAATGCTGTTTTAAGCATGCAAAAGCATACAGAACAACGTTTTCAAGTATTAAAACTGTCATATTCATGTATATGTCGTGTGTATTGGCTTATGTTTGCAAAATCAAGATAAAATAGCTGTTTTCAGCTTGCAAAAACATACAAAATGCTGTTTTCAAGTATTTAAACTGTCATATTCATGTTTCTGTCGTGTATAATAGCTAATGTTGGTGAAAGCAAGATAAAAATGCTGTTTTAAGCATGCAAAAGCATACAAAACACCGTTTTCAAGTATTTAAACTGTCATATTCATGTATATGTCGTGTGTAATGGCTTATGTTTGCAAAATCAAGATAAAATAGCTGTTTTTAGCTTGCAAAAACATACAAAATGCTGTTTTCAAGTATTTAAACTGTCATATTCATGTTTCTGTCGTGTATAATAGCTAATGTTGGTGAAAGCAAGATAAAAATGCTGTTTTAAGCATGCAAAAGCATACAAAACACCGTTTTCAAGTATTTAAACTGTCATATTCATGTATATGTCGTGTGTAATGGCTTATGTTTGCCAAATCAAGATAAAATATCTGTTTTCAGCTTGCAAAAGCATACAAAATGCTGTTTTCAAGTATTTAAACTGACATATTCATGTTTCTGCCGTGTATAATAGCTAATGCTGGTGAAAGCAAGATAAAAATGCTGTTTTAAGCGAGCAAAAGCATACAAAACACCGTTTTCAAGTATTTAAACTGTCATATTCATGTATATGTCGTGTGTAATAGCTTATGTTTGCAAAATCAAGATAAAATAGCTGTATTCAGCTTGCAAAAACATACAAAATGCTGTTTTCAAGTTTTTAAACTGTCATATTCATGTTTCTGTCGTGCATAATAGCTAATGTTGGTGAAAGCAAGATAAAAATGCTGTTTTAAGCATGCAAAAGCATACAAAACACCGTTTTCAAGTATTTAAACTGTCATATTCATGTATTTGTCGTGTGTAATGGCTTATGTTTGCAAAATCAAGATAAAATAGCTGTTTTCAGCTTGCAAAAATTTACATAATGCTGTTTTCAAGTATTTAAACTGTCATATTCAAGTTTCTGTCGTGTATAATAGCTAATGTTGGTGAAAGCAAGATAAAAATGCTGTTTTAAGCATGCAAAAGCATACAAAACACCGTTTTCAAGTATTTAAACTGTCATATTCATGTATATGTCGTGTGTGATGGCTTATGTTTGCAAAATCTAGATAAAATAGCCGTTTTCAGCTTGCAATAACATACAAAATGCTGTTTTCAAGTATTTAAACTGCCATATTCATGTTTCTGTCTTGTATAATAGCTAATGTTGGTGAAAGCAAGATAAAAATGCTGTTTTAAGCATGCAAAAGCATACAAAACACCGTTTTCAAGTATTTAAACTGTCATATTCATGTATATGTCGTGTGTAATGGCTTATGTTAGGAAAATCAAGATAAAAATGCTGTTTTAAGCATGCAAAAGCATACAAAACACAGTTTTCAAGTATTTAAATTGTCATATTCATGTTTCTGTCGTGTATAATAGCTAATGTTGGTAAAAGCAAGATAAATATGCTGTTTTAAGCGTGCAAAAGCATACAAAACACCGTTTTCAAGTATTTAAACTGTCATATTCATGTATATGTCGTGTGTAATGGCTTATGTTTGCAAAGTCAAGATAAAATAGCTGTTTTCAGCTTGCAAAAACATACAAAATGCTGTTTTCAAGTATTTAAACTGTCATATACATGTTTCTGTTGTGTATAATAGCTAATGTTGGTGAAAGCAAGATAAAAATGCTGTTTTAAGCATGCAAAATCATACAAAACACGGTTTTCAAGTATTTAAACTGTCATATTCATGTATATATCGTGTGTAATGGCTTATGTTTGCAAAATCAAGATAAAATAGCTGTTTTCAGCTTGCAAAAATATACAAAATGCTGTTTTCAAGTATTTAAACTGTCATATTAATGTTTCTGTCGTGTATAATAGCTAATGTTGGTGAAAGCAAGATAAAAATGCTGTTTTAAGCATGCAAAAGCATACAAAACACCGTTTTTAAGTATTTAAACTGTCATATTCATGTTTCTGTCGTGTATAATAGTTAATGTTGGTGAAAACAAGATAAAAATGCTGTTTTAAGCATGCAAAAGCATACAAAACACCGTTTTCAAGTATTTAAACTATCATATTCATGTTTCTGTCGTGTATAATAGCTAATGTTGGTGAAAGCAAGATAAAAATGCTGTTTTAAGCATGCAAAAGCATACAAAACACCGTTTTTAAGTATTTAAACTGTCATATTCATGTATATGTCGTGTGTAATAGCTCATGTTTGCAAAATCAAGATAAAATAGCTGTTTTCAGCTTGCAAAAACATATAAAATGCTATTTTCAAGTATTTAAACTGTCATATTCATGTTTCTGTCATGTATAATAGCAAATGTTGGTGAAAGCAAGGTAAAAATGCTGTTTTAAGCATGCAAAAGCATACAAAACACCATTTTCAAGTATTTAAACTGTCATATTCATGTTTCTGTCGTGTATAATAGCTAATGTTGGTGAAAGCAAGATAAAAATGCTGTTTTAAGCATACAAAAGCATACAAAACACCGTTTTCAAGTATTTAAACTGTCATATTCATGTATATGTCGTGTGTATTGGCTTATGTTTGCAAAATCAAGATAAAATATCTGTTTTCAGCTTGCAAAAACATACAAAATGCTGTTTTCAAGTATTTAAACTGTCATATTCATGTTTCTGTCGTGTATAATAGCTAATGTTGGTGAAAGCAAGATAAAAATGCTGTTTTAAGCGAGCAAAAGCATACAAAACACCTTTTTCAAGTATTTAAACTGTCATATTCATGTATATGTCGTGTGTAATGGCTTATGTTTGCAAAATCAAGATAAAATAGCTGTTTTCAGCTTGCAAAAACATACAAAATGCTGTTTTCAAGTATTTAAACTGTCATATTCATGTTTCTGTCATGCATAATAGCTAATGTTGGTGAAAGCAAGATAAAAATGCTGTTTTAAGCATGCTAAAGCATACAAAACACCGTTTTCAAGTATTAAAACTGTCATATTAATGTATTTGTCGTGTGTAATGGCTTATGTTTGCAAAATCAAGATAAAATAGCTGTTTTCAGCTTGCAAAAATATACAAAATGCTGTTTTCAAGTATTTAAACTGTTATATTCATGTTTCTGTCGTGTATAATAGCTAATGTTGGTGAAAACAAGATAAAAATGCTGTTTTAAGCATGCAAAAGCATACAAAACACCGTTTTCAAGTATTTAAACTGTCATATTCATGTATATGTCGTGTGTAATGGCTTATGTTTGCAAAATCAAGATTAAATAGCTGTGTTAAGCATGCAAAAGCATACAAAACACCGTTTTCAAATATTTAAACTGTCATATTCATGTTTCTGTCGTGTATAATAGCTAATGTTGGTGATAGCAAGACAAAAATGCTGTTTTAAGCATGCTAAAGCATACAAAACACCGTTTTCAAGTAATTAAACTGTCATATTCATGTATATGTCGTGTGTAATGGCTTATGTTTGGAAAATCAAGATAAAAATACTGTTTTAAGCATGCAAAAGCATACAAAACACCGTTTTCAAGTATTTAAATTGTCATATTTATGTTTCTGTCGTGTATAATAGCTAATGTTGGTGAAAGCAAGATAAAAATGCTGTTTTAAGCATGCAAAAGCATACAAAACATCGTTTTCAAGTATTTAAACTGTCATATTCATGTATATGTCGTGTGTAATGGCTTATGTTTGCAAAATCAAGATTAAATAGCTGTTTTCAGCTTGCAAAAATATACAAAATGCTGTTTTCAAGTATTTAAACTGTCATATTAATGTTTCTGTCGTGTATAATAGCTAATGTTGGTGAAAGCAAGATAAAAATGCTGTTTTAAGAATGCAAAAGCATACAAAACATCGTTTTCAAGTATTTAAACTGTCATATTCATGTTTCTGTAGTGTATAATAGCTAATGTTGGTGAAAACAAGATAAAAATGCTGTTTTAAGCATGCAAAAGCATACAAAACACCGTTTTCAAGTATTTAAACTGTCATATTCATGTATATGTCGTGTGTAATGGCTTATGTTTGCAAAATCAAGATTAAATAGCTGTTTTCAGATTGCAAAAACATACAAAATGCTGTTTTCAAGTATTTAAACTGTCATATTCATGTTTCTGTCGTGTATAATAGCTAATGTTAGTGAAAGCAAGGTAAAAATGCTGTTTTAAGCATGCAAAAGCATACAGAACAACGTTTTCAAGTATTAAAACTGTCATATTCACGTATATGTCGTGTGTATTGGCTTATGTTTGCAAAATCAAGATAAAATAGCTGTTTTCAGCTTGCAAAAACATACAAAATGCTGTTTTCAAGTATTTAAACTGTCATATTCATGTTTGTGTCGTGTATAATAGCTAATGTTGGTGAAAGCAAGATAAAAATGCAGTTTTAAGCATGCAAAAGCATACAAAACACCGTTTTTAAATATTTAAACTGTCATATTCATGTTTCTGTCGTGTATAATTGCTAATGTTGGTGATAGCAAGACAAAAATGCTGTTTTAAGCATGCTAAAGCATACAAAACACCGTTTTCAAGTAATTAAACTGTCATATTCATGTATATGTCGTGTGTAATGGCTTATGTTTTCAAAATCAAGATAAAATTGCTGTTTTCAGCTTGCAAACACACAAAATGCTGTTTTCAAATATTTAAACTGTCATATTCATGTTTCTGTCGTGTATAATGGATAATGTTGGTGAAACCAAGATAAAAATGCCGTTTTAAGCATACAAAAGCATACAAAACACCGTTTTCAAGTATATAAACTGTCATATTCATGTATATGTCGTGTGTAATGGCTTATGTTTGCAAAATCAAGATAAAATAGCTGTTTCCAGCTTGCAAAAACATACAAAATGCTGTTTTCGAGTATTTAAACTGTCATATTCATGTTTCTGTCGTGTATAACAGCTAATGTTGGTGAAAGCAGGATAAAAATGCTGTTTAAGCATACAAAAGCATACAAAACACCGTTTTCAAGTATATAAACTGTCATATTCATGTATATGTCGTGTGTAATGGCTTATGTTTGCAAAATCAAGATAAAATAGCTGTTTCCAGCTTGCAAAAACATACAAAATGCTGTTTTCAAGTATTTAATCTGTCATTTTCAAGTATATGTCGTGTGTAATGGCTTGTCTGGAAAATCAAGATAAAAATGCTGTTTTAAGCATGCAAAAGCATACAAAACACAGTTTTCAAGTATTTAAACTGTCATATTCATGTTTCTGTCGTGTATAATAGTTAATGTTGGTGAAAGCAAGATAAAAATGCTGTTTTAAGCATGCAAAAGCATACAAAACACCGTTTTCAAGTATTTAAACTGTCATATTCATGTATATGTCGTGTGTAATGGATTATGTTTGCAAAATCAAGATAAAATAGCTGTTTTCAGCTTGCAAAAACATACAAAATGCTGTTTTCAAGTATTTAAACTGTCATATTCATATTTGTGTCATGTATAATAGCTAATGTTGGTGAAAGCAAGATAAAAATGCAGTTTTAAGCATGCAAAAGCATACAAAACACCGTTTTCAAATATTTAAACTGTCATATTCATGTTTCTGTCGTGTATAATAGCTAATGTTGGTGAAAGCAAGATAAAAATGCTGTTTTAAGCATGCTAAAGCATACAAAACACCGTTTTCAAGTAATTAAACTGTCATATTCATGTATATGTTGTGTGTAATGGCTTATGTTTGGAAAATCAAGAGAAAAATGCTGTTTTAAGCATGTAAAAGCATACAAAACACCGTTTTCAAGTATTTAAACTATCATATTCATGTATATGTCGTGTGTAATGGCATATGTTTTCAAAATCAAGATAAAATTGCTGTTTTCAGCTTGCAAAAACATACAAAATGCTGTTTTCAAGTATTTAAATTGTCATATTCATGTTTCTGTGGTGTATTATAGCTAATGTTGGTGAAAGCAAGATAAAAATGCTGTTTTAAGCATGCAAAAGCATACAAAACACAGTTTTCAAGTATTTAAACTGTCATATTCATGTTTCTGTCGTGTATAATAGCTAATGTTGTTGAAAGCAAGACAAAAATGCTGTTTTAAGCATGCTAAAGCATACAAAACACCGTTTTCAAGTAAATAAACTGTCATATTCATGTATATGTCGTGTGTAATGGCTTATGTTTGCAAAATCAATATAAAATAGCTGTTTTCAGCTTGCAAAAACATACAAAATGCTGTTTTCGAGTATTTAAACTGTCATATTCATGTTTCTGTCGTGTCTAATAGCTAATGTTGGTGAAAGCAGGATAAAAATGCTGTTTAAGCATATAAAAGCATACAAAACACCGTTTTCAAGTATATAAACTGTCATATTCATGTATATGTCGTGTGTAATGGCTTATGTTTGCAAAATCAAGATAAGAAAGCTGTTTTCAGCTTGCAAAAACATACAAAATGCTGTTTTCATATATTTAAACTGTCATATTCATGTTTCTGTCGTGTATAATAGCTAATGTTGGTCAAAGCAAGATAAAAATGCTGTTTTAAGCATACAAAAGCATACAAAACACCGTTTTCAAGTATTTAAACTGTCATTTTCAAGTATATGTCGTGTGTAATGGCTTGTTTGGAAAATCAAGGTAAAAAATGCTGTTTTAAGCATGCAGAAGCATACAAAACACGGTTTGCAATTATTTAAACTGTCATATTCATGTATGTGTCGTGTGTAATGGCTTATGTTTGCAAAATCAAGATAAAATAGCTGTTTTCAGCTTGCAAAAACATACAAAATGCTGTTTTCAAGTATTTAAACTGTCATATTCATGTTTCTGTCGTGTATAATAGCTAATGTTGGTGAAAGCAAGATAAAAATGCTGTTTTAAGCATGCAAAAGCATACAAAACACCGTTTTCAAGTATTTAAACTGTCATATTCATGTTTCTGCCGTGTATAATAGCTAATGTTGGTGAAAACAAGATAAAAATGCTGTTTTAAGCATGCAAAAGCATACAAAACACCGTTTTCAAGTATTTAAACTGTCATATTCATGTTGTAGCACGGCGGGCGGGACTGAAACTTTAGGTTTACAAATAAAACACACACTTTTAAAATGATAAAAAATGGTATTTAATGAAATGGTGAAACTGAATTGAACAATTAGAAATAAATTACAAATATTACAGCGGCGACAACGTAAGAATATGTTTAAAGTTACAATTACCAAAACATATTTATTACCACAAAATTTACTCAAATTCTACATCTTGTAGAGCACTGCAGACGTCAGAAGACTTCTGCTCAGTTCAACAACCAAAAACTAACTCTCCGTCTTGTGCTAGTCAAACATATGCGTCTACCCCATAAGCGGGTACGCGGGGCTGAGAAGGAAACTTTTCCCACAGATCTAGCACAGACATTACCTAAAAACTAAAACTTAATCTAGGGTTGGACCAGGATCTGTAAATCTGTCAACAGCAGATGGCATCTCAAGCCGATATTTCAGAATATTTGCCGCGATAATTTCAAATGACTATTTATGATAACAAAAATCTAACACACATGTGTGGTAATAAATTAACCTCAAGAAAACAAGAACTCCTGTCAAAGCGATTTTCGATGCGTTCACGTCCCAAACGCAGTTTGAAACTTGATATTTTAAAATCGCTTTGATAGTAAAAACAATAAATCGTATTCTGAATGTTCGCCTTGTTACACCATCCGCGCCCTAAATACAATTATATCTTTGGATATAATTTATAAAAACTTAGCCTAAAACAAGGTGACATGCAACAATTACATTACTAATTCTGCAGTACCAGCAAAAATAACGAAATTACTAAACAATGAAATATAACATACTTTTAACACAACTATAGCAACAATATAGCCCGAATTAAAAGTTCTATCTTTGCAAGCGGCGCAAGTGAAACTACAAATGACACAAGCCAGTAACCAAAGACAACCAGAAAACAAAATATATAAAATAACTCTTAAACACATATTAAAACATATCGTTACAAACTAGAAATACTAACACAAAAAAATACTTCAAAAAAAATTATTAAGCAATTTAAAAATAAACTTAATTTCTAACATGCACAAAACATAGAACCATAAAACACAAAAAATAGAAATAAAATTGTCTGATGGCAAGGGCCGTGTCCGCGCGGGGTAGGGACACACAGCTGGAGGGCATAATGACCACTACACACCACTGTCACTGTCACATCACTGGGGGGTAAGGGGGTACAAGGGGGTGGTTCTTCACAAAACAAGGGTCGAAGACACTTCACTACGATCAGCTGACTCTGGTAAAACCAAAGGCAAAAGAACCAGCTGATCCCTCGCTGCTGAAATGACGTCAACACCTTGCCGGGCCGGAACATAAGTCGGCCTCTCACCTGGTGTGCCCTGGTGGAGACGGACTGCTGCTGGATGTTTCCCCCGACAGAAACCACGTTCACCGGGTGTGAACCCTGTTCACTGGTTGTGAACATCTCTTCAGGTAGATCGATGGTCTTCTCTATCGGTTCAGTGACGTTGGTATCAATGTACGGTTCCGGTTGTTCTTCTCTGCTACCTGCCTGGGTATTCCCTTCTGATTCCTTCGCTGCCATGTCGTTTATCCGTATTTCAGCTGCCTCCGTTTTCCCAGAATCAACAACAACCTCACGCTCAGCACGTAGCAACGCCTCAAAATCAGCCGCGCTGATTCGTGCTACCTCCGGCTGAGCTGGGATTCGATGGTGGAGGTTATACCCATAACTGTGTGGTGGTACCCGATACACTGTGGCACCACCCACACCAACTCCACCGCGCGTCGAATCCCCTGTGACCGACATTGGTCTAGGTTGCTGCTGCTGTTGTCCAAACGAGCTCCACGACATCGGAGCTGGCGATGGACAGCCGTTCCACCAAAAACGACATGGCGCACAACCCAATGGAAAGGGCAAATACCTGTCGTACCCAGGCAAGGTATGATCCAACTCGTAACCGAGGTTTGGAAACATGGTTACGAGCGGATGCGGCGGCACAACAACACTCGGACTCCCGTACATTTTTACTAACACACTGAACTGCTTAACACTGAACTAAATATTTTTGGTAACTGAACCAACATATTCACTACGTTGCGTCGCTGAACACGAAACAAAAACGAAAATACAAAACGAATAAAACAATATTACTAAAACGCAAAACAAATCAAAACTAAATGACTGAACAAAACATAAAGTGACTTTAACACACAATTACTAAAAACAAAATGACTTAAACAAAATGACTGCGCCAGTAATCACGATTGATTACACTAAACACTTATCATCGCGAACAAAAACACTTTAACTGAAGGAACGGGAACGCAAGAACTTTTTATACCGCGCTAATTTTAAACCGCAATTAAAATTCTTTAACGCGGTATCCTACCGACTGTTGCCAATGTAGCACGGCGGGCGGGACTGAAACTTAAGGTTTACAAATAAAACACACACTTTTAAAATGATAAAAAATGGTATTTAATGAAATGGTGAAACTGAATTGAACAATTAGAAATAAATTACAAATATTACAGCGGCGACAACGTATGAATATGTTTAAAGTTACAATTACCAAAACATATTTATTACCACAAAATTTACTCAAATTCTACATCTTGTAGAGCACTGCAGACGTCAGAAGACGTCTGCTCAGTTCAACAACCAAAAACTAACTCTCCGTCTTGTGCTAGTCAAACATATGCGTCTACCCCATAAGCGGGTACGCGGGGCTGAGAAGGAAACTTTTCCCACAGATCTAGCACAGACATTACCTAAAAACTAAAACTTAATCTAGGGTTGGACCAGGATCTGTAAATCTGTCAACAGCAGATGGCATCTCAAGCCGATATTTCAGAATATTTGCCGCGATAATTTCAAATGACTATTTATGATAACAAAAATCTAACACACATGTGTGGTAATAAATTAACCTCAAGAAAACAAGAACTCCTGTCAAAGCGATTTTCGATGCGTTCACGTCCCAAACGCAGTTTGAAACTTGATATTTTAAAATCGCTTTGATAGTAAAAACAATAAATCGTATTCTGAATGTTCGCCTTGTTACAATGTATATGTCGTGTGTAATGGCTTATGTTTGCAAAATCAAGATTAAATAGCTGTTTTCAGATTGCAAAAACATACAAAATGCTGTTTTCAAGTATTTAAACTGTCATATTCATGTTTCTGTCGTGTATAATAGCTAATGTTAGTGAAAGCAAGGTAAAAATGCTGTTTTAAGCATGCAAAAGCATACAGAACAACGTTTTCAAGTATTAAAACTGTCATATTCATGTATATGTCGTGTGTATTGGCTTATGTTTGCAAAATCAAGATAAAATAGCTGTTTTTAGCTTGCAAAAACATACAAAATGCTGTTTTCAAGTATTTAAACTGTCATATTCATGTTTCTGTCGTGTATAATAGCTAATGTTGGTGAAAGCAAGATAAAAGTGCTGTTTTAAGCATGCAAAAGCATACAAAACACCGTTTTCAAGTATTTAAACAGTCATATTCATGTTTCTGTCTTATATAATAACTAATGTTGGTGAAAGCAAGATAAAAATGCTGTTTTAAGCATGCAAAAGCATACAAAACACCGTTTTCAAGTATTTAAACTGTCATATTCATGTATATATCGTGTGTAAGGGCTTATGTTTGCAAAATCAAGATAAAATAGCTGTTTTCAGCTTGCAAAAACATACAAAATGCTGTTTTCAAGTATTTAAACTGTCATATTCATGTTTGTGTCATGTATAATAGCTAATGTTGGTGAAAGCAAGATAAAAATGCAGTTTTAAGCATGCAAAAGCATACAAAACACCGTTTTCAAATATTTAAACTGTCATATTCATGTTTCTGTCGTCTATAATAGCTAATGTTGGTGATAGCAAGACAAAAATGCTGTTTTAAGCATGCTAAAGCATACAAAACACCGTTTTCAAGTAATTAAACTGTCATATTTATGTATATGTCGTGTGTAATGGCTTATGTTTGGAAAATCAAGATAAAAATGCTGTTTTAGCATGCAAAAGCATACAAAACACCGTTTTCAAGTATTTAAATTGTCATATTTATGTTTCTGTCGTGTATAATAGCTAATGTTGGTGAAAGCAAGATAAAAATGCTGTTTTAAGCATGTAAAAGTATACAAAACACCGTTTTCAAGTATCTAAACTATCATATTCATGTATATGTCGTGTGTAATGGTATATGTTTTCAAAATCAAGATAAAATTGCTGTTTTCAGCTTGCAAAAACATACAAAATGCTGTTTTCAAGTATTTAAATTGTCATATTCATGTTTCTGTCGTGTATTATAGCTAATGTTGGTGAAAGCAAGATAAAAATGCTGTTTTAAGCATGCAAAAGCATACAAAACACAGTTTTTAAGTATTTATACTGTCATATTCATGTTTCTGTCGTGTATAATAGCTAATGTTGGTGAAAGCAAGACAAAAATGATGTTTTAAGCATGCTAAAGCATACAAAACACCGTTTTCAAGTAATTAAACTGTCATTCATGTATATGTCGTGTGTAATGGCTTATGTTTGCAAAATCAATATAAAATAGCTTTTTTCAGCTTGCAAAAACATACAAAATGCTGTTTTCGAGTATTTAAACTGTCATATTCATGTTTCTGTCGTGTATAATAGCTAATGTTGGTGAAAGCAGGATAAAAATGCTGTTTAAACATACAAAAGCATACAAAACACCGTTTTCAAGTATATAAACTGTCATATTCATGTATATGTCGTGTGTAATGGCTTATGTTTGCAAAATCAAGATAAAATAGCTGTTTTCAGCTTGCAAAAACATACAAAATGCTGTTTTCAAGTATTTAAACTGTCATATTCATGTTTCTGTCGTGTATAATAGCTAATGTTGGTCAAAGCAAGATAAAAATGCTGTTTTAAGCATACAAAAGCATACAAAACACCGTTTTCAAGTATTTAAACTGTCATTTTCAAGTATATGTCGTGTGTAATGGCTTGTTTGGAAAATCAAGATAAAAATGCTGTTTTAAGCATGCAAAAGCATACAAAACACGGTTTGCAATTATTTAAACTGTCATATTCATGTATGTGTCGTGTGTAATGGCTTATGTTTGCAAAATCAAGATAAAATAGCTGTTTTCAGCTTGCAAAAACATACAAAATGCTGTTTTCAAGTATTTAAACTGTCATATTCATGTTTCTGTCGTGTATAATAGCAAATGTTGGTGAAAGCAAGATAAAAATGCTGTTTTAAGCATGCAAAAGCATACAAAACACCGTTTTCAAGTATTTAAACTGTCATATTCATGTTTCTGCCGTGTATAATAGCTAATGTTGGTGAAAACAAGATAAAAATGCTGTTTTAAGCATGCAAAAGCATACAAAACACCGTTTTCAAGTATTTAAACTGTCATATTCATGTATATGTCGTGTGTAATGGCTTATGTTTGCAAAATCAAGATTAAATAGCTGTTTTCAGATTGCAAAAACATACAAAATGCTGTTTTCAAGTATTTAAACTGTCATATTCATGTTTCTGTCGTATATAATAGCTAATGTTAGTGAAAGCAAGGTAAAAA
Organism: Poecilus cupreus; assembly: GCA_963942605.1. Lineage (NCBI taxonomy): Eukaryota > Metazoa > Arthropoda > Insecta > Coleoptera > Carabidae > Poecilus > Poecilus cupreus. The sequence continues at coordinate 11,312 of CAWWDY010000865.1, read as the reverse complement.
TGCTGTTTTAAGCATGCAAAAGCATACAGAACAATGTTTTCAAGTATTAAAACTGTCATATTCATGTATATGTCGTGTGTATTGGCTTATGTTTGCAAAATCAAGATAAAATTGCTGTTTTTAGCTTGCAAAAACATACAAAATGCTGTTTTCAAGTATTTAAACTGTCATATTCATGTTTCTGTCGTGTATAATAGCTAATGTTGGTGAAAGCAAGATAAAAGTGCTGTTTTAAGCATGCAAAAGCATACAAAACACCGTTTTCAAGTATTTAAACAGTCATATTCATGTTTATGTCTTATATAATAACTAATGTTGGTGAAAGCAAGATAAAAATGCTGTTTTAAGCATGCAAAAGCATACAAAACACCGTTTTCAAGTATTTAAACTGTCATATTCATGTATATGTCGTGTGTAATGGATTATGTTTGCAAAATCAAGATAAAATAGCTGTTTTCAGCTTGCAAAAACTTACAAAATGCTGTTTTCAAGTATTTAAACTGTCATATTCATGTTTGTGTCATGTATAATAGCTAATGTTGGTGAAAGCAAGATAAAAATGCAGTTTTAAGCATGCAAAAGCATACAAAACACCGTTTTCAAATATTTAAACTGTCATATTCATGTTTCTGTCGTGTATAATAGCTAATGTTGGTGATAGCAAGACAAAAATGCTGTTTTAAGCATGCTAAAGCATACAAAACACCGTTTTCAAGTAATTAAACTGTCATATTCATGTATATGTCGTGTGTAATGGCTTATGTTTGGAAAATCAAGATAAAAATGCTGTTTTAGCATGCAAAAGCATACAAACCACCTTTTTTAAGTATTTAAATTGTCATATTTATGTTTCTGTCGTGTATAATAGCTAATGTTGGTGAAAGCAAGATAAAAATGCTGTTTTAAGCATGTAAAAGCATACAAAACACCGTTTTCAAGTATTTAAACTATCATATTCATGTATATGTCGTGTGTAATGGCATATGTTTTCAAAATCAAGATAAAATTGCTGTTTTCAGCTTGCAAAAACATACAAAATGCTGTTTTCAAGTATTTAAATTGTCATATTCATGTTTCTGTCGTGTATTATAGCTAATGTTGGTGAAAGCAAGATAAAAATGCTGTTTTAAGCATGCAAAAGCATACAAAACACAGTTTTCAAGTATTTAAACTGTCATATTCATGTTTCTGTCGTGTATAATAGCTAATGTTGGTGAAAGCAAGACAAAAATGCTGTTTTAAGCATGCTAAAGCATACAAAACACCGTTTTCAAGTAATTAAACTGTCATATTCATGTATATGTCGTGCGTAATGGCTTATGTTTGCAAAATCAATATAAAATAGCTGTTTTCAGCTTGCAAAAACATACAAAATGCTGTTTTCGAGTATTTAAACTGTCATATTCATGTTTCTGTCGTGTATAATAGCTAATGTTGGTGAAAGCAGGATAAAAATGCTGTTTAAACATACAAAAGCATACAAAACACCGTTTTCAAGTATATAAACTGTCATATTCATGTATATGTCGTGTGTAATGGCTTATGTTTGCAAAATCAAGATAAAATAGCTGTTTTCAGCTTGCAAAAACATACAAAATGCTGTTTTCAAGTATTTAAACTGTCATATTCATGTTTCTGTCGTGTATAATAGCTAATGTTGGTCAAAGCAAGATAAAAATGCTGTTTTAAGCATACAAAAGCATACAAAACACCGTTTTCAAGTATTTAAACTGTCATTTTCAAGTATATGTCGTGTGTAATGGCTTGTTTGGAAAATCAAGATAAAAATGCTGTTTTAAGCATGCAAAAGCATACAAAACACGGTTTGCAATTATTTAAACTGTCATATTCATGTATGTGTCGTGTGTAATGGCTTATGTTTGCAAAATCAAGATAAAATAGCTGTTTTCAGCTTGCAAAAACATACAAAATGCTGTTTTCAAGTATTTAAACTGTCATATTCATGTTTCTGACGTGTATAATAGCTAATGTTGGTGAAAGCAAGATAAAAATGCTGTTTTAAGCATGCAAAAGCATACAAAACACCGTTTTCAAGTATTTAAACTGTCATATTCATGTTTCTGTCGTGTATAATAGCTAATGTTGGTGAAAACAAGATAAAAATGCTGTTTTAAGCATGCAAAAGCATACAAAACACCGTTTTCAAGTATTTAAACTGTCATATTCATGTATATGTCGTGTGTAATGGCTTGTTTGTAAAATCAAGATAAAAATGCTGTTTTAAGCATGTAAAAGCATACAAAACACCGTTTTCAAGAATTTAAACTGTCATATTCATGTTTCTGTCGTGTATAATAGCTAATGTTAGTGAAAGCAAGGTAAAAATGCTGTTTTAAGCATGCAAAAGCATACAGAACAACGTTTTCAAGTATTAAAATTGTCATATTCATGTATATGTCGTGTGTATTGGCTTATGTTTGCAAAATCAAGATAAAATTGCTGTTTTTAGATTGCAAAAACATACAAATGCTGTTTTCAAGTATTTAAACTGTCATATTCATGTTTCTGTCGTGTATAATAGCTAATGTTGGTGAAAGCAAGATAAAAGTGCTGTTTTAAGCATGCAAAAGCATACAAAACACCGTTTTCAAGTATTTAAACAGTCATATTCATGTTTATGTCTTATATAATAACTAATGTTGGTGAAAGCAAGATAAAAATGCTGTTTTAAGCATGCAAAAGCATACAAAACACCGTTTTCAAGTATTTAAACTGTCATATTCATGTATATGTCGTGTGTAATGGTTTATGTTTGCAAAATCAAGATAAAATAGCTGTTTTCAGCTTGCAAAAACTTAAAAAATGCTGTTTTCAAGTATTTAAACTGTCATATTCATGTTTGTGTCATGTATTATAGCTAATGTTGGTGAAAGCAAGATAAAAATGCAGTTTTAAGCATGCAAAAGCATACAAAACACCGTTTTCAAATATTTAAACTGTCATATTCATGTTTCTGTCGTGTATAATAGCTAATGTTGGTGATAGCAAGACAAAAATGCTGTTTTAAGCATGCTAAAGCATACAAAACACCGTTTTCAAGTAATTAAACTGTCATATTCATGTATATGTCGTGTGTAATGGCTTATGTTTGGAAAATCAAGATAAAAATGCTGTTTTAGCATGCAAAAGCATACAAACCACCGTTTTCAAGTATTTAAATTGTCATATTTATGTTTCTGTCGTGTATAATAGCTAATGTTGGTGAAAGCAAGATAAAAATGCTGTTTTAAGCATGTAAAAGCATACAAAACACCGTTTTCAAGTATTTAAACTATCATATTCATGTATATGTCGTGTGTAATGGCATATGTTTTCAAAATCAAGATAAAATTGCTGTTTTCAGCTTGCAAAAACGTACAAAATGCTGTTTTCAAGTATTTAAATTGTCATATTCATGTTTCTGTCGTGTATTATAGCTAATGTTGGTGAAAGCAAGATAAAAATGCTGTTTTAAGCATGCAAAAGCATACAAAACACAGTTTTCAAGTATTTAAACTGTCATATTCATGTTTCTGTCGTGTATAATAGCTAATGTTGGTGAAAGCAAGACAAAAATGCTGTTTTAAGCATGCTAAAGCATACAAAACACCGTTTTCAAGTAATTAAACTGTCATATTCATGTATATGTCGTGCGTAATGGCTTATGTTTGCAAAATCAATATAAAATAGCTGTTTTCAGCTTGCAAAAACATACAAAATGCTGTTTTCGAGTATTTAAACTGTCATATTCATGTTTCTGTCGTGTATAATAGCTAATGTTGGTGAAAGCAGGATAAAAATGCTGTTTAAACATACAAAAGCATACAAAACACCGTTTTCAAGTATATAAACTGTCATATTCATGTATATGTCGTGTGTAATGGCTTATGTTTGCAAAATCAAGATAAAATAGCTGTTTTCAGCTTGCAAAAACATACAAAATGCTGTTTTCAAGTATTTAAACTGTCATATTCATGTTTCTGTCGTGTATAATAGCTAATGTTGGTGAAAGCAAGATAAAAATGCTGTTTTAAGCATACAAAAGCATACAAAACACCGTTTTCAAGTATTTAAACTGTCATTTTCAAGTATATGTCGTGTGTAATGGCTTGTTTGGAAAATCAAGATAAAAATGCTGTTTTAAGCATGCAAAAGCATACAAAACACGGTTTGCAATTATTTAAACTGTCATATTCATGTATGTGTCGTGTGTAATGGCTTATGTTTGCAAAATCAAGATAAAATAGCTGTTTTCAGCTTGCAAAAACATACAAAATGCTGTTTTTAAGTATTTAAACTGTCATATTCATGTTTCTGTCATGTATAATAGCTAATGTTGGTGAAAGCAAGATAAAAATGCTGTTTTAAGCATGCAAAAGCATACAAAACACCGTTTTCAAGTATTTAAACAGTCATATTCATGTTTCTGTCGTGTATAATAGCTAATGTTGGTGAAAACAAGATAAAAATGCTGTTTTAAGCATGCAAAAGCATACAAAACACCGTTTTCAAGTATTTAAACTGTCATATTCATGTATATGTCGTGTGTAATGGCTTGTTTGTAAAATCAAGATAAAAATGCTGTTTTAAGCATGTAAAAGCATACAAAACACCGTTTTCAAGAATTTAAACTGTCATATTCATGTTTCTGTCGTGTATAATAGCTAATGTTGGGGAAAGCAAGATAAAAATGCTGTTTTAAGCGTGCAAAAGCATACAAAACACCGTTTGCAAGTATTTAAACTGTCATATTCATGTATATGTCGCGCGTAATGGCTTATGTTTGCAAAATCAATATAAAATTGCTGTTTTTAGCTTGCAAAAACATACAAAATGCTGTTTTCAAGTATTTAAACTGTCATATTCATGTTTCTGTCGTGTATAATAGCTAATGTTGGTGAAAGCAAGATAAAAGTGCTGTTTTAAGCATGCAAAAGCATACAAAACACCGTTTTCAAATATTTAAACTGTCATATTCATGTTTCTGTCGTGTATAATAGCTAATGTTGGTGAAAGCAAGACAAAAATGCTGTTTTAAGCATGCTAAAGCATACAAAACACCGTTTTCAAGTAATTAAACTGTCATATTCATGTATATGTCGTGCGTAATGGCTTATGTTTGCAAAATCAATATAAAATAGCTGTTTTCAGCTTGCAAAAACATACAAAATGCTGTTTTCGAGTATTTAAACTGTCATATTCATGTTTCTGTCGTGTATAATAGCTAATGTTGGTGAAAGCAGGATAAAAATGCTGTTTAAACATACAAAAGCATACAAAACACCGTTTTCAAGTATATAAACTGTCATATTCATGTATATGTCGTGTGTAATGGCTTATGTTTGCAAAATCAAGATAAAATAGCTGTTTTCAGCTTGCAAAAACATACAAAATGCTGTTTTCAAGTATTTAAACTGTCATATTCATGTTTCTGTCGTGTATAATAGCTAATGTTGGTCAAAGCAAGATAAAAATGCTGTTTTAAGCATACAAAAGCATACAAAACACCGTTTTCAAGTATTTAAACTGTCATTTTCAAGTATATGTCGTGTGTAATGGCTTGTTTGGAAAATCAAGATAAAAATGCTGTTTTAAGCATGCAAAAGCATACAAAACACGGTTTGCAATTATTTAAACTGTCATATTCATGTATGTGTCGTGTGTAATGGCTTATGTTTGCAAAATCAAGATAAAATAGCTGTTTTCAGCTTGCAAAAACATACAAAATGCTGTTTTCAAGTATTTAAACTGTCATATTCATGTTTCTGACGTGTATAATAGCTAATGTTGGTGAAAGCAAGATAAAAATGCTGTTTTAAGCATGCAAAAGCATACAAAACACCGTTTTCAAGTATTTAAACTGTCATATTCATGTTTCTGTCGTGTATAATAGCTAATGTTGGTGAAAACAAGATAAAAATGCTGTTTTAAGCATGCAAAAGCATACAAAACACCGTTTTCAAGTATTTAAACTGTCATATTCATGTATATGTCGTGTGTAATGGCTTGTTTGTAAAATCAAGATAAAAATGCTGTTTTAAGCATGTAAAAGCATACAAAACACCGTTTTCAAGAATTTAAACTGTCATATTCATGTTTCTGTCGTGTATAATAGCTAATGTTAGTGAAAGCAAGGTAAAAATGCTGTTTTAAGCATGCAAAAGCATACAGAACAACGTTTTCAAGTATTAAAATTGTCATATTCATGTATATGTCGTGTGTATTGGCTTATGTTTGCAAAATCAAGATAAAATTGCTGTTTTTAGATTGCAAAAACATACAAAATGCTGTTTTCAAGTATTTAAACTGTCATATTCATGTTTCTGTCGTGTATAATAGCTAATGTTGGTGAAAGCAAGATAAAAGTGCTGTTTTAAGCATGCAAAAGCATACAAAACACCGTTTTCAAGTATTTAAACAGTCATATTCATGTTTATGTCTTATATAATAACTAATGTTGGTGAAAGCAAGATAAAAATGCTGTTTTAAGCATGCAAAAGCATACAAAACACCGTTTTCAAGTATTTAAACTGTCATATTCATGTATATGTCGTGTGTAATGGTTTATGTTTGCAAAATCAAGATAAAATAGCTGTTTTCAGCTTGCAAAAACTTAAAAAATGCTGTTTTCAAGTATTTAAACTGTCATATTCATGTTTGTGTCATGTATTATAGCTAATGTTGGTGAAAGCAAGATAAAAATGCAGTTTTAAGCATGCAAAAGCATACAAAACACCGTTTTCAAATATTTAAACTGTCATATTCATGTTTCTGTCGTGTATAATAGCTAATGTTGGTGATAGCAAGACAAAAATGCTGTTTTAAGCATGCTAAAGCATACAAAACACCGTTTTCAAGTAATTAAACTGTCATATTCATGTATATGTCGTGTGTAATGGCTTATGTTTGGAAAATCAAGATAAAAATGCTGTTTTAGCATGCAAAAGCATACAAACCACCGTTTTCAAGTATTTAAATTGTCATATTTATGTTTCTGTCGTGTATAATAGCTAATGTTGGTGAAAGCAAGATAAAAATGCTGTTTTAAGCATGTAAAAGCATACAAAACACCGTTTTCAAGTATTTAAACTATCATATTCATGTATATGTCGTGTGTAATGGCATATGTTTTCAAAATCAAGATAAAATTGCTGTTTTCAGCTTGCAAAAACGTACAAAATGCTGTTTTCAAGTATTTAAATTGTCATATTCATGTTTCTGTCGTGTATTATAGCTAATGTTGGTGAAAGCAAGATAAAAATGCTGTTTTAAGCATGCAAAAGCATACAAAACACAGTTTTCAAGTATTTAAACTGTCATATTCATGTTTCTGTCGTGTATAATAGCTAATGTTGGTGAAAGCAAGACAAAAATGCTGTTTTAAGCATGCTAAAGCATACAAAACACCGTTTTCAAGTAATTTAACTGTCATATTCATGTATATGTCGTGCGTAATGGCTTATGTTTGCAAAATCAATATAAAATAGCTGTTTTCAGCTTGCAAAAACATACAAAATGCTGTTTTCGAGTATTTAAACTGTCATATTCATGTTTCTGTCGTGTATAATAGCTAATGTTGGTGAAAGCAGGATAAAAATGCTGTTTAAACATACAAAAGCATACAAAACACCGTTTTCAAGTATATAAACTGTCATATTCATGTATATGTCGTGTGTAATGGCTTATGTTTGCAAAATCAAGATAAAATAGCTGTTTTCAGCTTGCAAAAACATACAAAATGCTGTTTTCAAGTATTTAAACTGTCATATTCATGTTTCTGTCGTGTATAATAGCTAATGTTGGTGAAAGCAAGATAAAAATGCTGTTTTAAGCATACAAAAGCATACAAAACACCGTTTTCAAGTATTTAAACTGTCATTTTCAAGTATATGTCGTGTGTAATGGCTTGTTTGGAAAATCAAGATAAAAATGCTGTTTTAAGCATGCAAAAGCATACAAAACACGGTTTGCAATTATTTAAACTGTCATATTCATGTATGTGTCGTGTGTAATGGCTTATGTTTGCAAAATCAAGATAAAATAGCTGTTTTCAGCTTGCAAAAACATACAAAATGCTGTTTTTAAGTATTTAAACTGTCATATTCATGTTTCTGTCATGTATAATAGCTAATGTTGGTGAAAGCAAGATAAAAATGCTGTTTTAAGCATGCAAAAGCATACAAAACACCGTTTTCAAGTATTTAAACAGTCATATTCATGTTTCTGTCGTGTATAATAGCTAATGTTGGTGAAAACAAGATAAAAATGCTGTTTTAAGCATGCAAAAGCATACAAAACACCGTTTTCAAGTATTTAAACTGTCATATTCATGTATATGTCGTGTGTAATGGCTTGTTTGTAAAATCAAGATAAAAATGCTGTTTTAAGCATGTAAAAGCATACAAAACACCGTTTTCAAGAATTTAAACTGTCATATTCATGTTTCTGTCGTGTATAATAGCTAATGTTGGGGAAAGCAAGATAAAAATGCTGTTTTAAGCGTGCAAAAGCATACAAAACACCGTTTGCAAGTATTTAAACTGTCATATTCATGTATATGTCGCGCGTAATGGCTTATGTTTGCAAAATCAATATAAAATTGCTGTTTTTAGCTTGCAAAAACATACAAAATGCTGTTTTCAAGTATTTAAACTGTCATATTCATGTTTCTGTCGTGTATAATAGCTAATGTTGGTGAAAGCAAGATAAAAGTGCTGTTTTAAGCATGCAAAAGCATACAAAACACCGTTTTCAAATATTTAAACTGTCATATTCATGTTTCTGTCGTGTATAATAGCTAATGTTGGTGAAAGCAAGATAAAAATGCTGTTTTAAGCATGTAAAAGCATACAAAACACCGTTTTCAAGTATTTAAACTATCATTTTCAAGTATATGTCGTGTGTAATGGCTTGTTTGGAAAATCAAGATAAAAATGCTGTTTTAAGCATGCAAAAGCATACAAAACACGGTTTGCAATTATTTAAACTGTCATATTCATGTATGTGTCGTGTGTAATGGCTTATGTTTGCAAAATCAAGATAAAATAGCTGTTTTCAGCTTGCAAAAACATACAAAATGCTGTTTTCAAGTATTTAAACTGTCATATTCATGTTTATGTCGTGTATAATAGCTAATGTTGGTGAAAGCAAGATAAAAAAATGCTGTTTTAAGCATGCAAAAGCATACAAAACACCGTTTTCAAGTATTTCAACTGTCATATTCATGTATATGTCGTGTGTAATGGCTTGTTTGTAAAATCAAGATAAAAATGCTGTTTTAAGCATGTAAAAGCATACAAAACACCGTTTTCAAGAATTTAAACTGTCATATTCATGTTTCTGTCGTGTATAATAGCTAATGTTGGGGAAAGCAAGATAAAAATGCTGTTTTAAGCGTGCAAAAGCATACAAAACACCGTTTTCAAGTATTTAAACTGTCATATTCATGTATATGTCGAGTGTAATGGCTTATGTTTGCAAAATCAAGATAAAATCGCTGTTTTCAGCTTGCAAAAACATACTAAATGCTGTTTTCAAGTATATAAACTGTCATATTCATGTTTCTGTCGTGTATAATACCTAATGTTGGTGAAAGCAAGATAAAAATGCTGTTTTAAGTATGCAAATGCAAACAGAACACCGTTTTCAAGTATTTAAACTGTCATTTTCATGTATATGTCGTGTGTAATGGCTTATGTTTGCAAAATCAAGATAAAATAGCTGTTTTTAGCTTGCAAAAACATACAAAATGCTGTTTTCAAGTATTTAAACTGTCATATTCATGTTTCTGTCTTGTATAATAGCTAATGTTGGTGAAAGCAAGATAAAAGTGCTGTTTTAAGCATGCAAAAGCATACAAAAGACCGTTTTCAAGTATTTAAACAGTCATATTCATGTTTCTGTCGTATATAATAGCTAATGTTGGTGAAAGCAAGATAAAAATGCTGTTTTAAGCATGCAAAAGCATACAAAACACCGTTTTCAAATATTTAAACTGTCATATTCATGTATATGTCGTGTGTAAGGGCTTATGTTTGCAAAATCAATATAAAATAGCTGTTTTCAGCTTGCAAAAACATACAAAATGCTGTTTTCGAGTATTTAAACTGTCATATTCATGTTTCTGTCGTGTATAATAGCTAATGTTGGTGAAAGCAGGATAAAAATGCTGTTTAAACATACAAAAGCATACAAAACAACGTTTTCAAGTATATAAACTGTCATATTCATGTATATGTCGTGTGTAATGGCTTATGTTTGCAAAATCAAGATAAAATAGCTGTTTTCAGCTTGCAAAAACATACAAAATGCTGTTTTCAAGTATTTAAACTGTCATATTCATGTTTCTGTCGTGTATAATAGCTAATGTTGGTCAAAGCAAGATGAAAATGCTGTTTTAAGCATACAAAAGCATACAAAACACCGTTTTCAAGTATTTAAACTGTCATTTTCAAGTATATGTCGTGTGTAATGGCTTGTTTGGAAAATCAAGATAAAAATGCTGTTTTAAGCATGCAAAAGCATACAAAACACGGTTTGCAATTATTTAAACTGTCATATTCATGTATGTGTCGTGTGTAATGGCTTATGTTTGCAAAATCAAGATAAAATAGCTGTTTTCAGCTTGCAAAAACATACAAAATGCTGTTTTCAAGTATTTAAACTGTCATATTCATGTTTCTGTCGTGTATAATAGCTAATGTTGGTGAAAGCAAGATAAAAATGCTGTTTTAAGCATGCAAAAGCATACAAAACACCGTTTTCAAGTATTTAAACTGTCATATTTATGTTTCTGTCGTGTATAATAGCTAATGTTGGTGAAAACAAGATAAAAATGCTGTTTTAAGCATGCAAAAGCATACAAAACAACGTTTTCAAGTATTTAAACTGTCATATTCATGTATATGTCGTGTGTAATGGCTTGTTTGTAAAATCAAGATAAAAATGCTGTTTTAAGCATGTAAAAGCATACAAAACACCGTTTTCAAGAATTTAAACTGTCATATTCATGTTTCTGTCGTGTATAATAGCTAATGTTGGGGAAAGCAAGATAAAAATGCTGTTTTAAGCGTGCAAAAGCATACAAAACACCGTTTTCAAGTATTTAAACTGTCATATTCATGTATATGTCGTGTGTAATGGCTTATGTTTGCAAAATCAAGATAAAATAGCTATTTTCAGCTTGCAAAAACATACTAAATGCTGTTTTCAAGTATATAAACTGTCATATTCATGTTTCTGTCGTGTATAATACCTAATGTTGGTGAAAGCAAGATAAAAATGCTGTTTTAAGTATGCAAATGCAAACAGAA
>CAWWDY010000864.1:0-59764 GCA_963942605.1 Poecilus cupreus | reverse complement strand
GTTTGAATAGTTAAAAACAGCGTTTTTCTATGTTTTTTGCAAGTTTAAAACAGCAATTTTATCGTCATTTCTCATAAATCGCCGTTTCACACGAAAGAAACATGAATTTGTCAGTTTGAATAGTTCAAAACAGCGTTTTACTATGTTTTTGCAAGTTTTAAAACAGCAATTATGTCGTCATTTCTCATAAATCGCCGTTTTACACGAAAGAAACATGAATTTATCAGTTTGAATAGTTGAAAAACAGCGTATTTTCCATGTTTTTGCAAGTTTAAAACAGCAATTTTATCGTCATTTCTCATAAATTGCCGTTTCACACGAAAGAAACATGAATTTATCAGTTTGAATAGTTGAAAACAGCGTTTTTTCTATGTTTTTTGCAAGTTTAAAACAGCAATTTTATCGTCATTTCTCATAAATCGCCGTTTCACACGAAAGAAACATGAATTTGTCAGTTTGAATAGTTCAAAACAGCGTTTTTCTATGTTTTTGCAAATTTAAAACAGCAGTTTTATCGTGATTTCACAAAAATTCACCGTTTCGAACGAAAGAAACCTGAATTTATCAGTTTGATAGTTAAAAACAGCGTTTTTCTATGTTTTTGCAAGTTTAAAACAGCTAATTTTAACGTCATTTCTCATAAATCGCCGTTTCACACAAAAGAAACATGAATTTATCAGTTTGAATAGTTGGGAAACAGCGCTTTTCTATGTTTTTGCAAGTTTTAAAACAGCAGTTTTATCGTGATTTCACAAAAATCCACCGTTTCGAACGAAAGAAACCTGAATTTATCAGTTTGAATAGTTAAAAACAGCGTTTTTTTTATGTGTTTTGCAAGTTTAAACAGCAATTTTATCGTCATTTCTCATAAATCGCCGTTTCACACGAAAGAAACATGAATTTGTCAGTTTGAATAGTTCAAAACAGCGTTTTTCTATGTTTTTGCAAGTTTAAAACAGCAATTTTATCGTCATTTCTCATAAATCGCCGTTTCACACGAAAGAAACATGAATTTATCAGTTTGAATAGTTGAAAACAGCGTTTTTCTATGTTTTTGCAAGTTTAAAACAGCAAATTTTATCGTCATTTCTCATAAATCGCCGTTTCACACGAAAGAAACATGAATTTGTCAGTTTGAATAGTTCAAAACAGCGTTTTTCTATGTTTTTGCAAGTTTTAATACAGCAATTTTATCGTCATTTCTCATAAAACGCCGTTTCACACGAGAGAAACATGAATTTGTCAGTTTAAATAGTTCAAAACAGCGTTTTACTATGTTTTTGCAAGTTTAAAACATCAATTTTATCGTCATTTCTCATAAATCGCCGTTTCACACAAAAGAAACATGAATTTGTCAGTTTGAAAAGTAAAAAACAGCGTTTTTCTATGTTTTTGCAAGTTTAAAACAGCAGTTTTATCGTGATTACACAAAAATCCACCGTTCGAAAGAAAGAAACCTGAATTTATCAGTTTGAATAGTTAAAAACAGCGTTTTTCTATGTTTTTGCAAGTTTAAAACAGCAATTTTATCGTCATTTCTCATAAATCGCCGTTTCACACGAAAGAAACATGAATTTGTCAGTTTGAATAGTTCAAAACAGCGTTTTACTATGTTTTTGCAAGTTTAAAACAGTAATTTTATGGTCATTTCTCATAAATCGCCTGTTTCACACGAAAGAAACATGAATTTGTCAGTTTGAATAGTTCAAAACAGCGTTTTTCTATGTTTTTTGCAAGTTTAAAACAGCAATTTTATCGTCATTTCTCATAAATCGCCGTTTCACACGAAAGAAACATGAATTTGTCAGTTTGAATAGTTCAAAACAGCGTTTTTCTATGTTTTTGCAAGTTTAAAACAGCAGTTTTATCGTGATTTCACAAAAATCCACCGTTTCGAACGAAAAAAACCTGAATTTATTAGTTTGAATAGTTAAAAACAGCGTTTTTTCTATGTTTTTGCAAGTTTAAAACAGCAATTTTAACGTCATTTCTCAAAAATCGCCGTTTCACACGAAAGAAACATGAATTTATCAGTTTGAATAGTTGAAAACAGCGTTTTTCTATGTTTTTGCAAGTTTAAAACAGCAATTTTATCGTCATTCTCATAAATCGCCGTTTCACACGAAAGAAACATGAATTTGTCAGTTTGAATAGTTCAAAACAGCGTTTTTCTATGTTTTTGCAAATTTAAAACAGCAGTTTTATCGTGATTTCACAAAAATTCACCGTTTCGAACGAAAGAAACTTGAATTTATCAGTTTGAATAGTTAAAAACAGCGTTTTTCTATGTTTTTGCAAGTTTAAAACAGCAATTTTAACGTCATTTCTCATAAATCGCCGTTTCACACGAAAGAAACATGAATTTATCAGTTTGAATAGTTGGAAACAGCGCTTTTCTATGTTTTTGCAAGTTTAAAACAGCAGTTTTATCGTGATTTCACAAAAATCCACCGTTTCGAACGAAAGAAACCTGAATTTATCAGTTTGAATAGTTAAAAACAGCGTTTTTTTTATGTTTTTGCAAGTTTAAAACAGCAATTTTATCGTCATTTCTCATAAATCGCCGTTTCACACGAAAGAAACATGAATTTGTCAGTTTGAATAGTTCAAAACAGCGTTTTTCTATGTTTTTGCAAGTTTAAAACAGCAGTTTTATCGTCATTTCTCATAAATCGCCGTTCACACGAAAGAAAACATGAATTTATCAGTTTGAATAGTTTGAAAACAGCGTTTTTCTATGTTTTTGCAAGTTTAAAACAGCAATTTTATCGTCATTTCTCATAAATCGCCGTTTCACACGAAAGAAACATGAATTTGTCAGTTTTGAATAGTTCAAAACAGCGTTTTTCTATGTTTTTGCAAGTTTAAAACAGCAATTTATCGTCATTTCTCATAAATCGCCGTTTCACACGAAAGAAACATGAATTTGTCAGTTTGAATAGTTCAAAACAGCGTTTTTCTATGTTTTTGCAAATTTAAAACAGCAGTTTTATCGTGATTTCAAAAAAATTCACCGTTTCGAACGAAGAAGAAACCTGAATTTATCAGTTTGAATAGTTAAAAACAGCGTTTTTTCTATGTTTTTGCAAGTTTAAAACAGCAATTTTAACGTCATTTCTCATAAATCGCCGTTTCACACGAAAGAAACATGAATTTATCAGTTTGAATAGTTGGAAACAGCGCTTTTCTATGTTTTTGCAAGTTTAAAACAGCAGTTTTATCGTGATTTCACAAAAATCCACCGTTTCGAACGAAAGAAACCTGAATTTATCAGTTTGAATAGTTTAAAAACAGCGTTTTTTTTATGTTTTTGCAAGTTTAAAACAGCAATTTTATCGTCATTTCTCATAAATTGCCGTTTCACACGAAAGAAACATGAATTTGTCAGTTTGAATAGTTCAAAACAGCGTTTTTCTATGTTTTTGCAAGTTTGAAACAGCAATTTTATCGTCATTTCTCATAAATCGCCGTTTCACACGAAAGAAACATGAATTTATCAGTTTAAATAGTTGAAAACAGCGTTTTTTCTATGTTTTTGCAAGTTTAAAACAGCAATTTTATCGTCAATTCACATAAATCGCCGTTTCACACGAAAGAAACATGAATTTGTCAGTTTGAATAGTTCAAAACAGCGTTTTTCTATGTTTTTGCAAGTTTAATACAGCAATTTTATCGTCATTTCTCATAAAACGCCGTTTCACACGAGAGAAACATGAATTTGTCAGTTTAAATAGTTCAAAACAGCGTTTTACTATGTTTTTGCAAGTTTAAAACATCAATTTTATCGTCATTTCTCATAAATCGCCGTTTCACACAAAAAGAAACATGAATTTGTCAGTTTGAAAAGTTAAAAACAGCGTTTTTCTATGTTTTTGCAAGTTTAAAACAGCAGTTTTATCGTGATTACACAAAAATCCACCGTTTCGAAAGAAAGAAACCTGAATTTATCAGTTTGAATAGTTAAAAACAGCGTTTTTCTATGTTTTTGCAAGTTTAAAACAGCAATTTTATCGTCATTTCTCATAAATCGCCGTTTCACACGAAAGAAACATGAATTTGTCAGTTTGAATAGTTCAAAACAGCGTTTTTCTATGTTTTTGCAAGTTTAAAACAGCAGTTTTATCGTGATTTCACAAAAATCCACCGTTTCGAACGAAAAAAACCTGAATTTATTAGTTTGAATAGTTAAAAACAGCGTTTTTCTATGTTTTTGCAAGTTTAAAACAGCAATTTTAACGTCATTTCTCAAAAATCGCCGTTTCACACGAAAGAAACATGAATTTATCAGTTTGAATAGTTGAAAACAGCGTTTTTCTATGTTTTTGCAAGTTTAAAACAGCAATTTTATCGTCATTTCTCATAAATCGCCGTTTTACACGAAAGAAACATGAATTTGTCAGTTTGAATAGTTCAAAACAGCGTTTTTCTATGTTTTTGCAAGTTTAAAACAGCAATTTTATCGTCATTTCTCATAAATCGCCGTTTTACACGAAAGAAACATGAATTTGTCAGTTGAGTAGTTCAAAACAGCGTTTTTCTATGTTTTTGCAAATTTAAAACAGCAGTTTTATCGTGATTTCACAAAAATCCACCGTTTCGAACGAAAGAAACCTGAATTTATCAGTTTGAATAGTTAAATACAGCGTTTTTTTATGTTTTTGCAAGTTTAAAACAGCAATTTTATCGTCATTTCTCATAAATCGCCGTTTCACGCGAAAGAAACATGAATTTATCAGTTTGAATAGTTGAAAACAGCGTTTTTCTATGTTTTTGCAAGTTTAAAACAGCAATTTTATCGTCATTTCTCATAAATCGCCGTTTCACGCGAAAGAAACATGAATTTATCAGTTTGAATAGTTAAAAACAGCGTTTTTTCTATGTTTTTGCAAGTTTAAACAGCAATTTTATCGTCATTTCTCATAAATCGCCGTTTCACACGAAAGAAACATGAATTTGTCAGTTTGAATAGTTCAAACAGCGTTTTACTATGTTTTTGCAAGTTTAAAACAGCAATTATGTCGTCATTTCTCATAAATCGCCGTTTTACACGAAGAAACATGAATTTATCAGTTTGAATAGTTGAAAACAGCGTTTTTCCATGTTTTTGCAAGTTTAAAACAGCAATTTTATCGTCATTTCTCATAAATTGCCGTTTCACACGAAAGAAACATGAATTTATCAGTTTGAATAGTTGAAAACAGCGTTTTTCTATGTTTTTGCAAGTTTAAAACAGCAATTTTATCGTCATTTCTCATAAATCGCCGTTTCACACGAAAGAAACATGAATTTGTCAGTTTGAATAGTTCAAACAGCGTTTTTCTATGTTTTTGCAAGTTTAAAACAGCAATTTTATCGTCATTTCTCATAAATCGCCGTTTCACACGAAAGAAACATGAATTTGTCAGTTTGAATAGTTCAAAACAGCGTTTTTCTATGTTTTTGCAAATTTAAAAACAGCAGTTTATCGTGATTTCACAAAAATTCACCGTTTCGAACGAAAGAAACCTGAATTTATCAGTTTGAATAGTTAAAAACAGCGTTTTTCTATGTTTTTGCAAGTTTAAAACAGCAATTTTAACGTCATTTCTCATAAATCGCCGTTTCACACGAAAGAAACATGAATTTATCAGTTTGAATAGTTGGAAACAGCGCTTTTCTATGTTTTTGCAAGTTTAAAACAGCAGTTTTATCGTGGATTTCACAAAAATCCACCGTTTCGAACGAAAGAAAACCTGAATTTATCAGTTTGAATAGTTAAAAACAGCGTTTTTTTATGTTTTGCAAGTTTAAAACAGCAATTTTATCGTCATTTCTCATAAATCGCCGTTTCACACGAAAGAAACATGATTTGTCAGTTTGAATAGTTCAAAACAGCGTTTTTCTATGTTTTTGCAAGTTTAAAACAGCAATTTTATCGTCATTTCTCATAAATCGCCGTTTCACACGAAAGAAACATGAATTTATCAGTTTGAATAGTTGAAAACAGCGTTTTTCTATGTTTTTGCAAGTTTAAAACAGCAATTTTATCGTCATTTCTCATAAATCGCCGTTTCACACGAAAGAAACATGAATTTGTCAGTTTGAATAGTTCAAAACAGCGTTTTTCTATGTTTTTGCAAGTTTAAAACAGCAATTTTATCGTCATTTCTCATAATCGCCGTTTCACACGAAAGAAACATGAATTTGTCAGTTTGAATAGTTCAAAACAGCGTTTTTCTATGTTTTTGCAAATTTAAAACAGCAGTTTTATCGTGATTTCACAAAAATTCACCGTTTCGAACGAAAGAAACCTGGATTTATCAGTTTGAATAGTTAAAAACAGCGTTTTTCTATGTTTTTGCAAGTTTAAAACAGCAATTTTAACGTCATTTCTCATAAATCGCCGTTTCACACGAAAGAAACATGAATTTATCAGTTTGAATAGTTGGAAACAGCGCTTTTCTATGTTTTTGCAAGTTTAAAACAGCAGTTTTATCGTGATTTCACAAAAATCCACCGTTTCGAACGAAAGAAACCTGAATTTATCAGTTTGAATAGTTAAAAACAGCGTTTTTTTTATGTTTTTGCAAGTTTAAAACAGCAATTTTATCGTCATTTCTCATAAATCGCCGTTTCACACGAAAGAAACATGAATTTGTCAGTTTGAATAGTTCAAAACAGCGTTTTTCTATGTTATTGCAAGTTTAAAACAGCAATTTTATCGTCATTTCTCATAAATCGCCGTTTCACACGAAAGAAACATGAATTTATCAGTTTGAATAGTTGAAAACAGCGTTTTTCTATGTTTTTGCAAGTTTAAAACAGCAATTTTATCGTCATTTCTCATAAATCGCCGTTTCACACGAAAGAAACATGAATTTGTCAGTTTGAATAGTTCAAAACAGCGTTTTTCTATGTTTTTGCAAGTTTAATACAGCAATTTTATCGTCATTTCTCATAAAACGCCGTTTCACACGAGAGAAACATGAATTTGTCAGTTTAAATAGTTCAAAACAGCGTTTTACTATGTTTTTGCAAGTTTAAAACATCAATTTTATCGTCATTTCTCATAAATCGCCGTTTCACACAAAAGAAACATGAATTTGTCAGTTTGAAAAGTTAAAAACAGCGTTTTTCTATGTTTTTGCAAGTTTAAAACAGCAGTTTTATCGTGATTACACAAAAATCCACCGTTTCGAAAGAAAGAAACCTGAATTTATCAGTTTGAGTAGTTAAAAACAGCGTTTTTCTATGTTTTTGCAAGTTTAAAACAGCAATTTTATCGTCATTTCTCATAAATCGCCGTTTCACACGAAAGAAACATGAATTTGTCAGTTTGAATAGTTCAAAACAGCGTTTTACTATGTTTTTGCAAGTTTAAAACAGTAATTTTATGGTCATTTCTCATAAATCGCTGTTTCACACGAAAGAAACATGAATTTGTCAGTTTGAATAGTTCAAAACAGCGTTTTTCTATGTTTTTGCAAGTTTAAAACAGCAATTTTATCGTCATTTCTCATAAATCGCCGTTTCACACGAAAGAAACATGAATTTGTCAGCTTGAATAGTTCAAAACAGCGTTTTTCTATGTTTTTGCAAGTTTAAAACAGCAGTTTTATCGTGATTTCACAAAAATCCACCGTTTCGAACGAAAAAAACCTGAATTTATTAGTTTGAATAGTTAAAAACAGCGTTTTTCTATGTTTTTGCAAGTTTAAAACAGCAATTTTAACGTCATTTCTCAAAAATCGCCGTTTCACACGAAAGAAACATGAATTTATCAGTTTGAATAGTTGAAAACAGCGTTTTTCTATGTTTTTGCAAGTTTAAAACAGCAATTTTATCGTCATTTCTCATAAATCGCCGTTTCACACGAAAGAAACATGAATTTGTCAGTTTGAATAGTTCAAAACAGCGTTTTTCTATGTTTTTGCAAGTTTAAAACAGCAATTTTATCGTCATTTCTCATAAATCGCCGTTTCACACGAAAGAAACATGAATTTGTCAGTTTGAGTAGTTCAAAACAGCGTTTTTCTATGTTTTTGCAAATTTAAAACAGCAGTTTTATCGTGATTTCACAAAAATCCACCGTTTCGAACGAAAGAAACCTGAATTTATCAGTTTGAATAGTTAAAAACAGCGTTTTTTTATGTTTTTGCAAGTTTAAAACAGCAATTTTATCGTCATTTCTCATAAATCGCCGTTTCACGCGAAAGAAACATGAATTTATCAGTTTGAATAGTTGAAAACAGCGTTTTTCTATGTTTTTGCAAGTTTAAAACAGCAATTTTATCGTCATTTCTCATAAATCGCCGTTTCACGCGAAAGAAACATGAATTTATCAGTTTGAATAGTTAAAAACAGCGTTTTTCTATGTTTTTGCAAGTTTAAAACAGCAATTTTATCGTCATTTCTCATAAATCGCCGTTTCACACGAAAGAAACATGAATTTGTCAGTTTGAATAGTTCAAAACAGCGTTTTACTATGTTTTTGCAAGTTTAAAACAGCATTTATGTCGTCATTTCTCATAAATCGCCGTTTTACACGAAAGAAACATGAATTTACCAGTTTGAATAGTTGAAAACAGCGTTTTTCCATGTTTTTGCAAGTTTAAAACAGCAATTTTATCGTCATTTCTCATAAATTGCCGTTTCACACGAAAGAAACATGAATTTATCAGTTTGAATAGTTGAAAACAGCGTTTTTCTATGTTTTTGCAAGTTTAAAACAGCAATTTTATCGTCATTTCTCATAAATCGCCGTTTCACACGAAAGAAACATGAATTTGTCAGTTTGAATAGTTCAAAACAGCGTTTTTCTATGTTTTTGCAAGTTTAAAACAGCAATTTTATCGTCATTTCTCATAAATCGCCGTTTCACACGAAAGAAACATGAATTTGTCAGTTTGAATAGTTCAAAACAGCGTTTTTCTATGTTTTTGCAAATTTAAAACAGCAGTTTTATCGTGATTTCCAAAAATTCACCGTTTCGAACGAAAGAAACCTGAATTTATCAGTTTGAATAGTTAAAAACAGCGTTTTTCTATGTTTTTGCAAGTTTAAAACAGCAATTTTAACGTCATTTCTTATAAATCGCCGTTTCACACGAAAGAAACATGAATTTATCAGTTTGAATAGTTGGAAACAGCGCTTTTCTATGTTTTTGCAAGTTTAAAACAGCAGTTTTGTCGTGATTTCACAAAAATCCACCGTTTCGAACGAAAGAAACCTGAATTTATCAGTTTGAATAGTTAAAAACAGCGTTTTTTTTATGTTTTTGCAAGTTTAAAACAGCAATTTTATCGTCATTTCTCATAAATCGCCGTTTCACACGAAAGAAACATGAATTTGTCAGTTTGAATAGTTCAAAACAGCGTTTTTCTATGTTTTTGCAAGTTTAAAACAGCAATTTTATCGTCATTTCTCATAAATCGCCGTTTCACACGAAAGAAACATGAATTTATCAGTTTGAATAGTTGAAAACAGCGTTTTTCTATGTTTTTGCAAGTTTAAAACAGCAATTTTATCGTCATTTCTCATAAATCGCCGTTTCACACGAAAGAAACATGAATTTGTCAGTTTGAATAGTTAAAAACAGCGTTTTTCTATGTTTTTGCAAGTTTAAAACAGCAATTTTATCGTCATTTCTCATAAATCGCCGTTTCACACGAAAGAAACATGAATTTGTCAGTTTGAATAGTTCAAAACAGCGTTTTTCTATGTTTTTGCAAATTTAAAACAGCAGTTTTATCGTGATTTCACAAAAATCCACCGTTTCGATCGAAAGAAACCTGAATTTATCAGTTTGGATAGTTAAAAACAGCGTTTTTTTATGTTTTTGCAAGTTTAAAACAGCAATTTTATCGTCATTTCTCATAAATCGCCGTTTCACACGAAAGAAACATGAATTTGTCAGTTTGAATAGTTCAAAACAGCGTTTTTCTATGTTTTTGCAAGTTTAAAACAGCAGTTTTATCGTGATTGCACAAAAATCCACCGTTTCGAACGAAAGAAACCTGAATTTATCAGTTTGAATAGTTAAATAAGCGTTTTTCTATGTTTTTGCAAGTTTAAAACAGCAATTTTATCGTCATTTCTCATAAATCGCCGTTTCACAAGAAAGAAACATGAATTTGTCAGTTTGAATAGTTCAAAACAGCGTTTTACTATGTTTTTGCAAGTTTAAAACAGCAATTTTATCGTCATTTCTCATAAATCGCCGTTTTACACGAAAGAAACATGAATTTATTAGTTTGAATAGTTGAAAACAGCGTTTTTCTATATTTTTGCAAGTTTAAAACGGCAGTTTTATCGTGATTTCACAAAAATCCACCGTTTCGAACGAAAGAAACCTGATTTTATCAGTTTGAATAGTTGAAAACAGCGTTTTTCTATGTTTTTGCAAGTTTAAAACAGCAATTTTATCGTCATTTCTCATAAATCGCCGTTTCACACGAAAGAAACATGAATTTATCAGTTTGAATAGTTGAAAACAGCGTTTTTCTATGTTTTTGCAAGTTTAAAACAGCAATTTTATCGTCATTTCTCATAAATCGCCGTTTCACACGAAAGAAACATGAATTTGTCAGTTTGAATAGTTCAAAACAGCGTTTTTCTATGTTTTTGCAAGTTTAAAACAGCAATTTTATCGTCATTTCTCATAAATCGCCGTTTCACACGAAAGAAACATGAATTTGTCAGTTTGAATAGTTCAAAACAGCGTTTTTCTATGTTTTTGCAAGTTTAAAACAGCAGTTTTATCGTGATTTCACAAAAATCCACCGTTTCGAACGAAAGAAACCTGAATTTATCAGTTTTAATAGTTAAAAACAGCGTTTTTCTATGTTTTTGCAAGTTTAAAACAGCAATTTTAACGTCATTTCTCATAAATCGCCGTTTCACACGAAAGAAACATGAATTTATCAGTTTGAATAGTTGGAAACAGCGTTTTTCTATGTTTTTGCAAGTTTAAAACAGCAGTTTTATAATGATTTCACAAAAATCCACCGTTTCGAACGAAAGAAACCTGAATTTTTCAGTTTGAATAGTTAAAAACAGCGTTTTTTTAAGTTTTTGCAAGTTTAAAACAGCAATTTTATCGTCATTTCTCATAAATCGCCGTTTCACACGAAAGAAACATGAATTTGTCAGTTTGAATAGTTCAAAACAGCGTTTTTCTATGTTTTTGCAAGTTTAAAACAGCAATTTTATCGTCATTTCTCATAAATCGCCGTTTCACACGAAAGAAACATGGATTTATCAGTTTGAATAGTTGAAAACAGCGTTTTTCTATGTTTTTGCAAGTTTAAAACAGCAATTTTATCGTCATTTCTCATAAATCGCCGTTTCACACGAAAGAAACATGAATTTGTCAGTTTGAATAGTTCAAAACAGCGTTTTTCTATGTTTTTGCTAGTTTAAAACAGCAATTTTATCGTCATTTCTCATAAAACGCCGTTTCACACGAAAGAAACATGAATTTGTCAGTTTTAATAGTTCAAAACAGCGTTTTACTATGTTTTTGCAAGTTTAAAACAGCAATTTTATCGTCATTTCTCATAAATCGCCGTTTCACACGAAAGAAACATGAATTTGTCAGTTTGAAAAGTTCAAATCAGCGTTTTTCTATGTTTTTGCAAGTTTAAAACAGCAGTTTTATCGTGATTTCACAAAAATCCACCGTTTCGAACGAAAGAAACCTGAATTTATCAGTTTGAATAGTTAAAAACAGCGTTTTTCTATGTTTTTGCAAGTTTAAAACAGCAATTTTATCGTCATTTCTCATAAATCGCCGTTTCACACGAAAGAAACATGAATTTGTCAGTTTGAATAGTTCAAAACAGCGTTTTACTATGTTTTTGCAAGTTTAAAACAGCAATTATGTCGTCATTTCTCATAAATCGCTGTTTTACACGAAAGAAACATGAATTTATCAGTTTGAATAGTTGAAAACAGCGTTTTTCTATGTTTTTGCAAGTTTAAAACAGCAATTTTATCGTCATTTCTCATAAATCGCCGTTTCACACGAAAGAAACATGAATTTATCAGTTTGAATAGTTGAAAACAGCGTTTTTCTATGTTTTTGCAAGTTTAAAACAGCAATTTTATCGTCATTTCTCATAAATCGCCGTTTCACACGAAAGAAACATGAATTTATCAGTTTGAATAGTTGAAAACAGCGTTTTTCTATGTTTTTTCAAGTTTAAAACAGCAATTTTATCGTCATTTCTCATAAATCGCCGTTTCACACGAAAGAAGCATGAATTTGTCAGTTTGAATAGTTCAAAACAGCGTTTTTCTATGTTTTTGCAAGTTTAAAACAGCAGTTTTATCGTGATTTCACAAAAATCCACCGTTTCGAACGAAAGAAACCTGAATTTATCAGTTTGAATAGTTAAAAACAGCGTTTTTCTATGTTTTTGCAAGTTTAAAACAGCAATTTTGCCGTCATTTCTCATAAAACGCCGTTTCACACGAAAGAAACATGAATTTATCAGTTTGAATAGTTGGAAACAGCGTTTTTCTATGTTTTTGCAAGTTTAAAACAGCAGTTTTATAATGATTTCACAAAAATCCACCGTTTCGAACGAAAGAAACCTGAATTTATCAGTTTGAATAGTTAAAAACAGCGTTTTTTTATGTTTTTGCAAGTTTAAAACAGCAATTTTATCGTCATTTCTCATAAATCGCCGTCTCACACGAAAGAAACATGAATTTGTCAGTTTGAATAGTTCAAAACAGCGTTTTTCTATGTTTTTGCAAGTTTAAAACAGCAATTTTATCGTCATTTCTCATAAATCGCCGTTTCACACGAAAGAAACATGAATTTATCAGTTTGAATAGTTGAAAACAGCGTTTTTCTATGTTTTTGCAAGTTTAAAACAGCAATTTTATCGTCATTTCTCATAAATCGCCGTTTCACACGAAAGAAACATGAATTTGTCAGTTTGAATAGTTCAAAACAGCGTTTTTCTATGTTTTTGCAAGTTTAAAACAGCAATTTTATCGTCATTTCTCATAAATCGCCGTTTCACACGAAAGAAACATGAATTTGTCAGTTTGAATAGTTCAAAACAGCGTTTTTCTATGTTTTTGCAAGTTTAAAACAGCAGTTTTATCGTGATTTCACAAAAATCCACCGTTTCGAACGATAGAAACTCGAATTTATCAGTTTGAATAGTTAAAAACAGCGTTTTTCTATGTTTTTGCAAGTTTAAAACAGCAATTTTATCGTCATTTCTCATAAATCGCCGTTTCACACGAAAGAAACATGAATTTGTCAGTTTGAATAGTTCAAAATAGTGTTTTTCTATGTTTTTGCAATTTTAAAACAGCAGTTTTATCGTGATTTCACAAAAATCCACCGTTTCGAACGAAAGAAACCTGAATTTATCAGTTTTAATAGTTAAAAACAGCGTTTTTCTATGTTTTTGCAAGTTTAAAACAGCAATTTTAACGTCATTTCTCATAAATCGCCGTTTCACACGAAAGAAACATGAATTTATCAGTTTGAATAGTTGGAAACAGCGTTTTTCTATGTTTTTGCAAGTTTAAAACAGCAGTTTTATAATGATTTCACAAAAATCCACCGTTTCGAACGAAAGAAACCTGAATTTTTCAGTTTGAATAGTTAAAAACAGCGTTTTTTTATGTTTTTGCAAGTTTAAAACAGCAATTTTATCGTCATTTCTCATAAATCGCCGTTTCACACGAAAGAAACATGAATTTGTCAGTTTGAATAGTTCAAAACAGCGTTTTTCTATGTTTTTGCAAGTTTAAAACAGCAATTTTATCGTCATTTCTCATAAATCGCCGTTTCACACGAAAGAAACATGGATTTATCAGTTTGAATAGTTGAAAACAGCGTTTTTCTATGTTTTTGCAAGTTTAAAACAGCAATTTTATCGTCATTTCTCATAAATCGCCGTTTCACACGAAAGAAACATGAATTTGTCAGTTTGAATAGTTCAAAACAGCGTTTTTCTATGTTTTTGCTAGTTTAAAACAGCAATTTTATCGTCATTTCTCATAAAACGCCGTTTCACACGAAAGAAACATGAATTTGTCAGTTTTAATAGTTCAAAACAGCGTTTTACTATGTTTTTGCAAGTTTAAAACAGCAATTTTATCGTCATTTCTCATAAATCGCCGTTTCACACGAAAGAAACATGAATTTGTCAGTTTGAAAAGTTCAAATCAGCGTTTTTCTATGTTTTTGCAAGTTTAAAACAGCAGTTTTATCGTGATTTCACAAAAATCCACCGTTTCGAACGAAAGAAACCTGAATTTATCAGTTTGAATAGTTAAAAACAGCGTTTTTCTATGTTTTTGCAAGTTTAAAACAGCAATTTTATCGTCATTTCTCATAAATCGCCGTTTCACACGAAAGAAACATGAATTTGTCAGTTTGAATAGTTCAAAACAGCGTTTTACTATGTTTTTGCAAGTTTAAAACAGCAATTATGTCGTCATTTCTCATAAATCGCTGTTTTACACGAAAGAAACATGAATTTATCAGTTTAAATAGTTGAAAACAGCGTTTTTCTATGTTTTTGCAAGTTTAAAACAGCAATTTTATCGTCATTTCTCATAAATCGCCGTTTCACACGAAAGAAACATGAATTTATCAGTTTGAATAGTTGAATACAGCGTTTTTCTATGTTTTTGCAAGTTTAAAACAGCAATTTTATCGTCATTTCTCATAAATCGCCGTTTCACACGAAAGAAACATGAATTTATCAGTTTGAATAGTTGAAAACAGCGTTTTTCTATGTTTTTTCAAGTTTAAAACAGCAATTTTATCGTCATTTCTCATAAATCGCCGTTTCACACGAAAGAAACATGAATTTGTCAGTTTGAATAGTTCAAAACAGCGTTTTTCTATGTTTTTGCAAGTTTAAAACAGCAGTTTTATCGTGATTTCACAAAAATCCACCGTTTCGAACGAAAGAAACCTGAATTTATCAGTTTGAATAGTTAAAAACAGCGTTTTTCTATGTTTTTGCAAGTTTAAAACAGCAATTTTGCCGTCATTTCTCATAAAACGCCGTTTCACACGAAAGAAACATGAATTTATCAGTTTGAATAGTTGGAAACAGCGTTTTTCTATGTTTTTGCAAGTTTAAAACAGCAATTTTATCGTCATTTCTCATAAATCGCAGTTTCACACGAAAGAAACATGAATTTGTCAGTTTGAATAGTTCAAAACAGCGTTTTTCTATGTTTTTGCAAGTTTAAAACAGCAATTTTATCGTCATTTCTCATAAAACGCCGTTTCACACGAAAGAAACATGAATTTGTCAGTTTGAATAGTTCAAAACAGCGTTTTACTATGTTTTTGCAAGTTTAAAACAGCAATTTTATCGTCATTTCTCATAAATCGCCGTTTCACACGAAAGAAACATGAATTTGTCAGTTTGAAAAGTTCAAATCAGCGTTTTTCTATGTTTTTGCAAGCTTAAAATAGCAGTTTTATCGTGATTTCACAAAAATCCACCGTTTCGAACGAAAGAAACCTGAATTTATCAGTTTGAATAGTTAAAAACAGCGTTTTTCTATGTTTTTGCAAGTTTAAAACAGCAATTTTATCGTCATTTCTCATAAATCGCCGTTTCACACGAAAGAAACATGAATTTGTCAGTTTGAATAGTTCAAAACAGCGTTTTACTATGTTTTTTCAAGTTTAAAACAGCAATTTTATCGTCATTTCTCATAAATCGCTGTTTCACACGAAAGAAACATGAATTTGTCAGTTTGAATAGTTCAAAACAGCGTTTTTCTATGTTTTTGCAAGTTTAAATCAGCAGTTTTATTGTGATTTCACAAAAATCCACCGTTTCGAACGAAAGAAACCTGAATTTATCAGTTTGAATAGTTAAAAACAGCGTTTTTCTATGTTTTTGCAAGTTTAAAACTGCAATTTTATCGTCATTTCCCATAAATCGCCGTTTCGCACGAAAGAAACCTGAATTTATCAGTTTGAATAGTTAAAAACAGCGTTTTTCTATGTTTTTGCAAGTTTAAAACAGCAATTTTATCGTCATTTCTCAAAAATCGCCGTTTCACACGAAAGAATCATGAATTTGTCAGTTTGAATAGTTCAAAACAGCGTTTTTCTATGTTTTTGCAAGTTTAAAACAGCAATTTTATCGTCATTTCTCATAAATCGCCGTTTCACACGAAAGAAACATGAATTTGTCAGTTTGAATAGTTCAAAACAGCGTTTTTCTATGTTTTTGCAAGTTTAAAACAGCAGTTTTATCGTGATTGCACAAAAATCCACCGTTTCGAACGAAAGAAACCTGAATTAATCAGTTTGAATAGTTAAATACAGCGTTTTTCTATGTTTTTGCAAGTTTAAAACAGCAATTTTATCGTCATTTCTCATAAATCGCCGTTTCACACGAAAGAAACATGAATTTGTCAGTTTGAATAGTTCAAAACAGCGTTTTTCTATGTTTTTGCAAGTTTAAAACGGCAGTTTTATCGTGATTTCACAAAAATCCACCGTTTCGAACGAAAGAAACCTGAATTTATCAGTTTAAATAGTTGAAAACAGCGTTTTTCTATGTTTTTGCAAGTTTAAAACAGCAATTTTATCGTCATTTCTCATAAATCGCCGTTTCACACGAAAGAAACATGAATTTATCAGTTTGAATAGTTGAAAACAGCGTTTTTCTATGTTTTTGAAAGTTTAAAACAGCAATTTTATCGCCATTTCTCATAAATCGCCGTTTCACACGAAAGAAACATGAATTTGTCAGTTTGAATAGTTCAAAACAGCGTTTTTCTATGTTTTTGCAAGTTTAAAACAGCAATTTTATCGTCATTTCTCATAAATCGCCGTTTCACACGAAAGAAACATGAATTTGTCAGTTTGAATAGTTCAAAACAGCGTTTTTCTATGTTTTTGCAAGTTTAAAACAGCAGTTTTATCGTGATTTCACAAAAATCCACCGTTTCGAACGAAAGAAACCTGAATTTATTAGTTTGAATAGTTAGAAACAGCGTTTTTCTATGTTTTTGCAAGTTTAAAACAGCAATTTTAACGTCATTTCTCATAAATCGCCGTTTCACACTAAAGAAACATGAATTTATCAGTTTGAATAGTTGGAAACAGCGTTTTTCTTTGTTTTTGCAAGTTTAAAACAGCAGTTTTATCGTGATTTCACAAAAATCCACCGTTTCGAACGAAAGAAACCTGAATTTATCAGTTTGAATAGTTAAAAACAGCGTTTTTTTTATGTTTTTGCAAGTTTAAAACAGCAATTTTATCGTCATTTCTCATAAATCGCCGTTTCACACGAAAGAAACATGAATTTTTCAGTTTGAATAGTTCAAAACAGCGTTTTTCTATGTTTTTGCAAGTTTAAAACAGCAATTTTATCGTCATTTCTCATCAATCGCTGTTTCACACGAAAGAAACATGAATTTGTCAGTTTGAATAGTTCAAAACAGCGTTTTACTATGTTTTGCAAGTTTAAAACAGCAATTTTATCGTCATTTCTCATAAATCGCCGTTTCACACGAAAGAAACATGAATTTGTCAGTTTGAATAGTTCAAAACAGCGTTTTTCTATGTTTTTGCAAGTTTAAAACAGCAGTTTTATCGTGATTTCACAAAAATCCACCGTTTCGAACGAAAGAAACCTGAATTTATCAGTTTGAATAGTTAAAAACAGCGTTTTTCTATGTTTTTGCAAGTTTAAAACAGCAATTTTATCGTCATTTCTCATAAATCGCCGTTTCACACGAAAGAAACATGAATTTGTCAGTTTGAATAGTTCAAAACAGCGTTTTACTATGTTTTTGCAAGTTTAAAACAGCAATTATGTCGTCATTTCTCATAAATCGCCGTTTTACACGAAAGAAACATGAATTTATCAGTTTGAATAGTTGAAAACAGCGTTTTTCTATGTTTTTGCAAGTTTAAAACAGCAATTTTATCGTCATTTCTCATAAATCGCAGTTTCACACGAAAGAAACATGAATTTATCAGTTTGAATAGTTGAAAACAGCGTTTTTCTATGTTTTTGCAAGTTTAAAACAGCAATTTTATCGTCATTTCTCATAAATCGCCGTTTCACACGAAAAAACATGAATTTGTCAGTTTGAATAGTTCAAAACAGCGTTTTTCTATGTTTTTGCAAGTTTAAAACAGCAGTTTTATCGTGATTTCACAAAAATCCACAGTTTCGAACGAAAGAAACCTGAATTTATCAGTTTGAATAGTTAAAAACAGCGTTTTTCTATGTTTTTGCAAGTTTAAAACAGCAATTTTAACGTCATTTCTCATAAATCGCCGTTTCACACGAAAGAAACATGAATTTATCAGTTTGAATAGTTGGAAACAGCGTTTTTCTATGTTTTTGCAAGTTTAAAACAGCAGTTTTATCGTGATTTCACAAAAATCCACCGTTTCGAACGAAAGAAACCTGAATTTATCAGTTTGAATAGTTAAAAACAGCGTTTTTTTATGTTTTTGCAAGTTTAAAACAGCAATTTTATCGTCATTTCTCATAAATCGCCGTTTCACACGAAAGAAACATGAATTTGTCAGTTTGAATAGTTCAAAACAGAGTTTTTCTATGTTTTTGCAAGTTTAAAACAGCAATTTTATCGTCATTTCTCATAAATCGCCGTTTCACACGAAAGAAACATGAAATTATCAGTTTGAATAGTTGAAAACAGCGTTTTTCTATGTTTTTGCAAGTTTAAAACAGCAATTTTATCGTCATTTCTCATAAATCGCTGTTTCACACGAAAGAATCATGAATTTGTCAGTTTGAATAGTTCAAAACAGCGTTTTTCTATGTTTTTGCAAGTTTAAAACAGCATTTTTATCGTCATTTCTCATAAATCGCCGTTTCACACGAAAGAAACATGAATTTGTCAGTTTGAATATTTCAAAACAGCGTTTTACTGTGTTTTTGCAAGTTTAAAACAGCAATTTTATCGTCATTTCTCATAAATCGCCGTTTCACACGAAAGAAACATGAATTTGTCAGTTTGAATAGTTCAAAACAGCGTTTTTCTATGTTTTTGCAAGTTTAAAACAGCAGTTTTATCGTGATTTCACAAAAATCCACCGTTTCGAACGAAAGAAACCTGAATTTATCAGTTTGAATAGTTGAAAACAGCGTTTTTCTATGTTTTTGCAAGTTTAAAACAGCAATTTTATCGTCATTTCTCATAAATCGCCGTTTCACACGAAAGAAACATGAATTTATCAGTTTGAATAGTTGAAAACAGCGTTTTTCTATGTTTTTGCAAGTTTAAAACAGCAATTTTATCCTCATTTCTCATAAATCGCCGTTTCATACGAAAGAAACATGAATTTGTCAGTTTGAATAGTTCAAAACAGCGTTTTTCTATGTTTTTGCAAGTTTAAAACAGCAATTTTAACGTCATTTCTCATAAATCGCCGTTTCACTCGAAAGAAACATGAATTTATCAGTTTGAATAGTTCAAAACAGCGTTTTTCTATGTTTTTGCAAGTTTAAAACAGCAATTTTAACGTCATTTCTCATAAATCGCCGTTTCACACGAAAGAAACATGAATTTATCAGTTTGAATAGTTGAAAACAGCGTTTTTCTATGTTTTTGCAAGTTTAAAACAGCAATTTTATCGTCATTTCTCATAAATCGCCGTTTCACACGAAAGAAACATGAATTTGTCAGTTTGAATAGTTCAAAACAGCGTTTTTCTATGTTCTTGCAAGATTAAAACAGCAATTTTATCGTCATTTCTCATAAATCGCCGTTTCACACGAAAGAAACATGAATTTGTCAGTTTGAATAGTTCAAAACAGCGTTTTTCTATGTTTTTGCAAGTTTAAAACAGCAATTTTATCGTCATTTCTCATAAATCGCCGTTTCACACAAAAGAAACATGAATTTGTCAGTTTGAATAGTTCAAAACAGCGTTTTACTATGTTTTTGCAAGTTTAAAACAGCAATTTTATCGTCATTTCTCATAAATCGTCGTTTCACACGAAAGAAATATGAATTTGTCAGTTTGAATAGATCAAAACAGCGTTTTTCTTTGTTTTTGCAAGTTTAAAACAGCAGTTTTATCGTGATTTCACAAAATTCCACCGTTTCGAACGAAAGAAACCTGAATTTATCAGTTTGAATAGTTAAAAACAGCGTTTTTCTATGTTTTTGCAAGTTTAAAACAGCAATTTTATCGTCATTTCACATAAATCGCCGTTTCACACGTAAGAAACATTAATTTGTCAGTTTGAATAGTTCAAAACAGCGTTTTTATATGTTTTTGCAAGTTTAAAACAGCAGTTTTATTGTGATTTCCCAAAAATCCACCGTTTCGAACGAAAGAAACCTGAATTTATCAGTTTGAATAGTTAAAAACAGCGTTTTTCTATGTTTTTGCAAGTTTAAAACAGCAATTTTATCGTCATTTCTCATAAATCGCC
Organism: Poecilus cupreus; assembly: GCA_963942605.1. Taxonomy (NCBI): domain Eukaryota; kingdom Metazoa; phylum Arthropoda; class Insecta; order Coleoptera; family Carabidae; genus Poecilus; species Poecilus cupreus. The sequence goes on along the minus strand of CAWWDY010000864.1, from coordinate 39,350 downwards.
GTTTCACACGAAAGAAACATGAATTTATCAGTTTGAATAGTTGAAAACAGCGTTTTTCTATGTTTTTGCAAGTTTAAAACAGCAATTATAACGTCATTTCTCATGAATCGCCGTTTCACACGAAAGAAACATGAATTTGTCAGTTTGAATAGTTCAAACAGCGTTTTTCTATGTTTTTGCAAGTTTAAAACAGCAATTTTATCGTCATTTCTCATAAATCGCCGTTTCACACGAAAGAAACATGAATTTGTCAGTTTGAATAGTTCAAAACAGCGTTTTTCTATGTTTTTGCAAGTTTAAAACAGCAATTTTATCGTCATTTCTCATAAATCGCCGTTTCACACGAAAGAAACATGAATTTGTCAGTTTGAATAGTTCAAAACAGCGTTTTTCTATGTTTTTACAAATTTAAAACAGCAGTTTTATCGTGATTTCACAAAAATCCACCGTTTCGAACGAAAGAAACCTGAATTTATCAGTTTGAATAGTTAAAAACAGCGTTTTTCTATGTTTTTGCAAGTTTAAAACAGCAATTTTATCGTCATTTCTCATAAATCGCCGTTTCACACGTAAGAAACATTAATTTTTCAGTTTTAATAGTTCAAAACAGCGTTTTTCTATGTTTTTGCAAGTTTAAAACAGCAGTTTTATTGTGATTTCACAAAAATCCACCGTTTCGAACGTAAGAAACCTGAATTTATCAGTTTGAATAGTTGAAAACAGCGTTTTTCTATGTTTTTGCAAGTTTAAAACAGCAATTTTATCGTCATTTCTCATAAATCGCCGTTTCACACGAAAGAAACATGAATTTATCAGTTTGAATAGTTGAAAACAGCGTTTTTCTATGTTTTTGCAAGTTTAAAACAGCAATTTTATCGTCATTTCTCATAAATCGCCGTTTCACACGAAAGAAACATGAATTTGTCAGTTTGAATAGTTCAAACAGGGTTTTTCTATGTTTTTGCAAGTTTAAAACAGCAGTTTTATTGTGATTTCACAAAAATCCACCGTTTCGAACGTAAGAAACCTGAATTTATCAGTTTGAATAGTTGAAAACAGCGTTTTTCTATGTTTTTGCAAGTTTAAAACAGCAATTTTATCGTCATTTCTCATAAATCGCCGTTTCACACGAAAGAAACATGAATTTATCAGTTTGAATAATTCAAAACAGCGTTTTACTATGTTTTTGCAAGATTAAAACAGCAATTTTATCGTCATTTCTCATAAATCGCCGTTTCACACGAAAGAAACATGAATTTGTCAGTTTGAATAGTTCAAAACAGCGTTTTTCTATGTTTTTGCAAGTTTAAAACAGCAATTTTATCGTCATTTCTCATAAATCGCCGTTTCACACAAAAGAAACATGAATTTGTCAGTTTGAATAGTTCAAAACAGCGTTTTACTATGTTTTTGCAAGTTTAAAACAGCAATTTTATCGTCATTTCTCATAAATCGTCGTTTCACACGAAAGAAATATGAATTTGTCAGATTGAATAGATCAAAACAGCGTTTTTCTTTGTTTTTGCAAGTTTAAAACAGCAGTTTTATCGTGATTTCACAAAATTCCACCGTTTCGAACGAAAGAAACCTGAATTTATCAGTTTGAATAGTTAAAAACAGCGTTTTTCTATGTTTTTGCAAGTTTAAAACAGCAATTTTATCGTCATTTCACATAAATCGCCGTTTCACACGTAAGAAACATTAATTTGTCAGTTTGAATAGTTCAAAACAGCGTTTTTATATGTTTTTGCAAGTTTAAAACAGCAGTTTTATTGTGATGTCCCAAAAATCCACCGTTTCGAACGAAAGAAACCTGAATTTATCAGTTTGAATAGTTAAAAACAGCGTTTTTCTATGTTTTTGCAAGTTTAAAACAGCAATTTTATCGTCATTTCTCATAAATCGCCGTTTCACACGAAAGAAACATGAATTTATCAGTTTGAATAGTTGAAAACAGCGTTTTTCTATGTTTTTGCAAGTTTAAAACAGCAATTTTAACGTCATTTCTCATGAATCGCCGTTTCACACGAAAGAAACATGAATTTGTCAGTTTGAATAGTTCAAACAGCGTTTTTCTATGTTTTTGCAAGTTTAAAACAGCAATTTTATCGTCATTTCTCATAAATCGCCGTTTCACACGAAAGAAACATGAATTTGTCAGTTTGAATAGTTCAAAACAACGTTTTTCTATGTTTTTGCAAGTTTAAAACAGCAATTTTATCGTCATTTCTCATAAATCGCCGTTTCACACGAAAGAAACATGAATTTGTCAGTTTGAATAGTTCAAAACAGCGTTTTTCTATGTTTTTGCAAATTTAAAACAGCAGTTTTATCGTGATTTCACAAAAATCCACCGTTTCGAACGAAAGAAACCTGAATTTATCAGTTTGAATAGTTAAAAACAGCGTTTTTCTATGTTTTTGCAAGTTTAAAACAGCAATTTTATCGTCATTTCTCATAAATCGCCGTTTCACACGTAAGAAACATTAATTTGTCAGTTTTAATAGTTCAAAACAGCGTTTTTCTATGTTTTTGCAAGTTTAAAACAGCAGTTTTATTGTGATTTCACAAAAATCCACCGTTTCGAACGTAAGAAACCTGAATTTATCAGTTTGAATAGTTGAAAACAGCGTTTTTCTATGTTTTTGCAAGTTTAAAACAGCAATTTTATCGTCATTTCTCATAAATCGCCGTTTCACACGAAAGAAACATGAATTTATCAGTTTGAATAGTTGAAAACAGCGTTTTTCTATGTTTTTGCAAGTTTAAAACAGCAATTTTATCGTCATTTCTCATAAATCGCCGTTTCACACGAAAGAAACATGAATTTGTCAGTTTGAATAGTTCAAACAGCGTTTTTCTATGTTTTTGCAAGTTTAAAACAGCAGTTTTATTGTGATTTCACAAAAATCCACCGTTTCGAACGAAAGAAACCTGAATTTATCAGTTTGAATAGTTAAAAACAGCGTTTTTCTAAGTTTTTGCAAGTTTAAAACTGCAATTTTATCGTCATTTCTCATAAATCGCCGTTTCGCACGAAAGAAACCTGAATATATCAGTTTGAATAGTTAAAAACAGCGTTTTTCTATGTTTTTGCAAGTTTAAAACAGCAATTTTATCGTCATTTCTCATAAATCGCCGTTTCACACGAAAGAAACATGAATTTGTCAGTTTGAATAGTTAAAAACAGCGTTTTTCTATGTTTTTGCAAGTTTAAAACAGCAATTTTATCGTCATTTCTCATAAATCGCCGTTTTACACGGAAGAAACATGATTTTGTCAGTTTGAATAATTCAAAACAGCGTTTTACTATGTTTTTGCAAGTTTAAAACAGCAATTTTATCGTCAATTCTCATAAATCGCCGTTTCACACGAAAGAAACATGAATTTGTCAGTTTGAATAGTTCAAAACAGCGTTTTTCTATGTTTTTGCAAGTTTAAAACAGCAGTTTTATCGTGATTTCACAAAAATCTACCGTTTCGAACGAAAGAAATTTGAATTTATCAGTTTGAATAGTTGAAAACAGCGTTTTTCTATATTTTTGCAAGTTTAAAACAGCAATTTTATCGTCATTTCTCATAAATCGCCGTTTCACACGAAAGAAACATGAATTTATTAGTTTGAATAGTTGAAAACAGCGTTTTTCTATGTTCTTGCATTTTTAAAACAGCAATTTTATCGTCATTTCTCATAAATCGCCGCTTCACACGAAAGAAACATGAATTTGTCAGTTTAAATAGTTCAAAACAGCGTTTTTCTATGTTTTTGCAAGTTTAAAACAGCAGTTTTATCTTGATTTCACAAAAATTCACCGTTTCGAACGAAAGAAACCTGAATTTATCAGTTTGAATAGTTAAAAACAGCGTTTTTCTATGTTTTTGCAAGGTTAAAACAGCAATTTTACCGTCATTTCTCATAAATCGCCGTTTCACACGTAAGAAACATTAATTTGTCAGTTAGAATAGTTCAAAACAGCGTTTTTCTATGTTTTTGCAAGTTTAAAACAGCAGTTTTATTGTGATTTCACAAAAATCCACCGTTTCGAACGAAAGAAACCTGAATTTATCAGTTTGAATAGTTGAAAACAGCGTTTTTCTATGTTTTTGCAAGTTTAAAACAGCAATTTTATCGTCATTTCTCATAAATCGCCGTTTCACACGAAAGAAACATGAATTTATCAGTTTGAATAGTTGAAAACAGCGTTTTTCTATGTTTTTGCAAGTTTAAAACAGCAATTTTATCGTCATTTCTCATAAATCGCCGTTTCACACGAAAGAAACATGAATTTGTCAGTTTGAATAGTTCAAACAGCGTTTTTCTATGTTTTTGCAAGTTTAAAACAGCAATTTTATCGTCATTTCTCATAAATCGCCGTTTCACACGAAAGAAACATGAATTTGTCAGTTTGAATAGTTCAAAACAGCGTTTTTCTATGTTTTTGCAAGTTTAAAACAGCAATTTTATCGTCATTTCTCATAAATCGCCGTTTCACACGAAAGAAACATGAATTTGTCAGTTTGAATAGTTCAAAACAGCGTTTTTCTATGTTTTTGCAAGTTTAAAACAGCAGTTTTATCGTGATTTCACAAAAATCCACCGTTTCGAACGAAAGAAACCTGAATTTATCAGTTTGAATAGTTAAAAACAGCGTTTTTCTATGTTTTTGCAAGTTTAAAACAGCAATTTTATCGTCATTTCTCATAAATCGCCGTTTCACACGTAAGAAACATTAATTTGTCAGTTTGAATAGTTCAAAACAGCGTTTTTCTATGTTTTTGCAAGTTTAAAACTGCAGTTTTATTGTGATTTCACAAAAATCCACCGTTTCGAACGAAAGAAACCTGAATTTATCAGTTTGAATAGTTGAAAACAGCGCTTTCTATGTTTTTGCAAGTTTAAAACAGCAATTTTATCGTCATTTCTCATAAATCGCCGTTTCACACGAAAGAAACATGAATTTATCAGTTTGAATAGTTAAAAACAGCGTTTTTCTATGTTTTTGCAAGTTTAAAACAGCAATTTTATCGTCATTTCTCATAAATTGCCGTTTCACACGAAAGAAACATGAATTTGTCAGTTTGAATAGTTCAAACAGCTTTTTTATATGTTTTTGCAAGTTTAAAACAGCAATTTTATCGTCATTTCTCATAAATCGCCGTTTCACACGAAAGAAACATGAATTTGTCAGTTTGAATAGTTCAAAACAGCGTTTTTCTATGTTTTTGCAAGTTTAAAACAGCAATTTTATCGTCATTTCTCATAAATCGCCGTTTCACACGAAAGAAACATGAATTTGTCAGTTTGAATAGTTCAAAACAGCGTTTTTCTATGTTTTTGCAAGTTTAAAACAGCAGTTTTATTGTGATTTCACAAAAATCCACCGTTTCGAAAGAAAGAAACCTGAATTTATCAGTTTGAATAGTTAAAAACAGCGTTTTTCTAAGTTTTTGCAAGTTTAAAACTGCAATTTTATCGTCATTTCTCATAAATCGCCGTTTCGCACGAAAGAAACCTGAATTTATCAATTTGAATAGTTAAAAACAGCGTTTTTCTATGTTTTTGCAAGTTTAAAACAGCAATTTTATCGTCATTTCTCATAAATCGCCGTTTCACACGAAAGAAACATGAATTTGTCAGTTTGAATAGTTCAAAACAGCGTTTTTCTATGTTTTTGCAAGTTTAAAACAGCAATTTTATCGTCAATTCTCATAAATCGCCGTTTCACACGAAAGAAACATGAATTTGTCAGTTTGAATAGTTCAAAACAGCGTTTTTCTATGTTTTTGCAAGTTTAAAACAGCAGTTTTATCGTGATTTCACAAAAATCTACCGTTTCGAACGAAAGAAACCTGAATTTATCAGTTTGAATAGTTGAAAACAGCGTTTTTCTATATTTTTGCAAGTTTAAAACAGCAATTTTATCGTCATTTCTCATAAATCGCCGTTTCACACGAAAGAAACATGAATTTATTAGTTTGAATAGTTGAAAACAGCGTTTTTCTATGTTCTTGCATTTTTAAAACAGCAATTTTATCGTCATTTCTCATAAATCGCCGCTTCACACGAAAGAAACATGAATTTGTCAGTTTAAATAGTTCAAAACAGCGTTTTTCTATGTTTTTGCAAGTTTAAAACAGCAGTTTTATCTTGATTTCACAAAAATTCACCGTTTCGAACGAAAGAAACCTGAATTTATCAGTTTGAATAGTTAAAAACAGCGTTTTTCTATGTTTTTGCAAGGTTAAAACAGCAATTTTACCGTCATTTCTCATAAATCGCCGTTTCACACGTAAGAAACATTAATTTGTCAGTTAGAATAGTTCAAAACAGCGTTTTTCTATGTTTTTGCAAGTTTAAAACAGCAGTTTTATTGTGATTTCACAAAAATCCACCGTTTCGAACGAAAGAAACCTGAATTTATCAGTTTGAATAGTTGAAAACAGCGTTTTTCTATGTTTTTGCAAGTTTAAAACAGCAATTTTATCGTCATTTCTCATAAATCGCCGTTTCACACGAAAGAAACATGAATTTATCAGTTTGAATAGTTGAAAACAGCGTTTTTCTATGTTTTTGCAAGTTTAAAACAGCAATTTTATCGTCATTTCTCATAAATCGCCGTTTCACACGAAAGAAACATGAATTTGTCAGTTTGAATAGTTCAAACAGCGTTTTTCTATGTTTTTGCAAGTTTAAAACAGCAATTTTATCGTCATTTCTCATAAATCGCCGTTTCACACGAAAGAAACATGAATTTGTCAGTTTGAATAGTTCAAAACAGCGTTTTTCTATGTTTTTGCAAGTTTAAAACAGCAATTTTATCGTCATTTCTCATAAATCGCCGTTTCACACGAAAGAAACATGAATTTGTCAGTTTGAATAGTTCAAAACAGCGTTTTTCTATGTTTTTGCAAGTTTAAAACAGCAGTTTTATCGTGATTTCACAAAAATCCACCGTTTCGAACGAAAGAAACCTGAATTTATCAGTTTGAATAGTTAAAAACAGCGTTTTTCTATGTTTTTGCAAGTTTAAAACAGCAATTTTATCGTCATTTCTCATAAATCGCCGTTTCACACGTAAGAAACATTAATTTGTCAGTTTGAATAGTTCAAAACAGCGTTTTTCTATGTTTTTGCAAGTTTAAAACTGCAGTTTTATTGTGATTTCACAAAAATCCACCGTTTCGAACGAAAGAAACCTGAATTTATCAGTTTGAATAGTTGAAAACAGCGCTTTCTATGTTTTTGCAAGTTTAAAACAGCAATTTTATCGTCATTTCTCATAAATCGCCGTTTCACACGAAAGAAACATGAATTTATCAGTTTGAATAGTTAAAAACAGCGTTTTTCTATGTTTTTGCAAGTTTAAAACAGCAATTTTATCGTCATTTCTCATAAATTGCCGTTTCACACGAAAGAAACATGAATTTGTCAGTTTGAATAGTTCAAACAGCTTTTTTATATGTTTTTGCAAGTTTAAAACAGCAATTTTATCGTCATTTCTCATAAATCGCCGTTTCACACGAAAGAAACATGAATTTGTCAGTTTGAATAGTTCAAAACAGCGTTTTTCTATGTTTTTGCAAGTTTAAAACAGCAATTTTATCGTCATTTCTCATAAATCGCCGTTTCACACGAAAGAAACATGAATTTGTCAGTTTGAATAGTTCAAAACAGCGTTTTTCTATGTTTTTGCAAGTTTAAAACAGCAGTTTTATTGTGATTTCACAAAAATCCACCGTTTCGAAAGAAAGAAACCTGAATTTATCAGTTTGAATAGTTAAAAACAGCGTTTTTCTAAGTTTTTGCAAGTTTAAAACTGCAATTTTATCGTCATTTCTCATAAATCGCCGTTTCGCACGAAAGAAACCTGAATTTATCAATTTGAATAGTTAAAAACAGCGTTTTTCTATGTTTTTGCAAGTTTAAAACAGCAATTTTATCGTCATTTCTCATAAATCGCCGTTTCACACGAAAGAAACATGAATTTGTCAGTTTGAATAGTTCAAAACAGCGTTTTTCTATGTTTTTGCAAGTTTAAAACAGCAATTTTATCGTCAATTCTCATAAATCGCCGTTTCACACGAAAGAAACATGAATTTGTCAGTTTGAATAGTTCAAAACAGCGTTTTTCTATGTTTTTGCAAGTTTAAAACAGCAGTTTTATCGTGATTTCACAAAAATCTACCGTTTCGAACGAAAGAAACCTGAATTTATCAGTTTGAATAGTTGAAAACAGCGTTTTTCTATATTTTTGCAAGTTTAAAACAGCAATTTTATCGTCATTTCTCATAAATCGCCGTTTCACACGAAAGAAACATGAATTTATTAGTTTGAATAGTTGAAAACAGCGTTTTTCTATGTTCTTGCATTTTTAAAACAGCAATTTTATCGTCATTTCTCATAAATCGCCGCTTCACACGAAAGAAACATGAATTTGTCAGTTTAAATAGTTCAAAACAGCGTTTTTCTATGTTTTTGCAAGTTTAAAACAGCAGTTTTATCTTGATTTCACAAAAATTCACCGTTTCGAACGAAAGAAACCTGAATTTATCAGTTTGAATAGTTAAAAACAGCGTTTTTCTATGTTTTTGCAAGGTTAAAACAGCAATTTTACCGTCATTTCTCATAAATCGCCGTTTCACACGTAAGAAACATTAATTTGTCAGTTAGAATAGTTCAAAACAGCGTTTTTCTATGTTTTTGCAAGTTTAAAACAGCAGTTTTATTGTGATTTCACAAAAATCCACCGTTTCGAACGAAAGAAACCTGAATTTATCAGTTTGAATAGTTGAAAACAGCGTTTTTCTATGTTTTTGCAAGTTTAAAACAGCAATTTTATCGTCATTTCTCATAAATCGCCGTTTCACACGAAAGAAACATGAATTTATCAGTTTGAATAGTTGAAAACAGCGTTTTTCTATGTTTTTGCAAGTTTAAAACAGCAATTTTATCGTCATTTCTCATAAATCGCCGTTTCACACGAGTAGGGAAAGATGGGGCATTCTAGCGGATCCACCCGGTGGCTACTGCATAAGAGCAATGAGTGCGAGAGAGAACGCGATAGTTCATTCATAAATTTGTGGTTGTCTTTGTCTAATACTATATTGTAGTAAAGGTGATAACAGGTAATACGTAGTAAAATAGTAAGGTAATACGTAGTACAGGTGATACGTAGCCGATAACAGGTAATACGTAGTAAAATAGTAAGGTAATACGTAGTTCAGGTAATATGTAGTAAAGGTGATAACAGGTAATATTAATAACAGGTGATAAAGGTAATATATAGTAAAGGTGATAGCAGGTAATATTAATAACAGGTAATAAAGATAATATGTAGTAAAGGTATTAACAGGTGGTTGACAGATTAAGATGATTAAGAAAAATTAAGAATAAGGGCGTTTTAATCACAAACGTCTTGAAGATGTGTCGGAAATGACGTATTACATGTAAAAAATATTTGGAAAAAACCCAAAGTATAATTGTTTCTAGAACAATGTATATGGCTTATCTCACTCACTCACATGTCTTATCACATGTCGTACATCAGAAATGTCGTATTTTATAAGGAAAAAGTGTAAAAAATAAAAAACCAGAGCATAATTTTTTCTAGACCAATGTATATGGCTTATCTCACTCACTCACATGTCTTATCACATCCGTTGAATAAAATATAATAAATAGCACATTACTGTTTAATTGCTATCAGTTATAAGTGAGCCACCGGCAGTTAACAATAAAGTGTTATACAATCTACAATAATGATTGAATGTGTGAAGTGTAAAAAAACTTTTGCAAGTAGACATAATCTGTTCCGACATATGAAAGTATGTTATGGAGACGGAACGGCAAACTTTAATTGTGGACTATGTACAATGTCGTTTACACGTAATGATGCGCGTAAACGGCATATGAAAAATAAACATAACGACAACGGTAAGTTAACAATTGTGAGGAAAAAATAGTTTATTAATTATACTTTTAATTTAGATGCTGAAAACAAGGAAAATAATGCACCACCACCCATAAAAAAGATTAAGCTAGCAGAGGTCCAACAGCAACAGCAGGAATCCAACCTGTATTGTGCACTATGCGATGAGGGGTTTACAACAAAATGCAAGTATGCTGGACACTTGAGATCGCAGAAGCATCTCCAACAAACTATCAAACCATACAAACAAGATGTAGTGGAAATTTGAAGCAGTTTTAAACAGCGAATTGCAAGTTACCGCATCAACGGGTCAGGAATTAATATTATCAAATTTTTACAAGACAATAAACATATTATTAATGAATTGATTAAAACAATCATAGAATCATATAAGTCTGGTGTTAAATTTAATTTAGAATTATTTGGTTTTTATATTAATGAAAAAAATCCAGCAGGTGAATTAAAATCTTTTAACTCTAAATTTCAAGAGGTATCACCTAGTATGAATCAATTTTCTGACGCTTATGATAATATGTGCTCCACTATAAAAACAAAATGTGAAGAATTTCAGGAACGGGATTCTGGGTGGACATTACGGGGAATATCTCACCTAGAATTTAATATTAATAAATATAAGCCAATTCGAGGTTCATCATTTATAGAATTACCTAAACAAATTCGAAATAAAAAAGCTGTTGTGAACGTACAAAATAGCGATGAATTTTGTTTTTTGTGGGCGGTTATGTCAGCTTTATTTGGCAATGTTAAAGACCCCCACCAAACATCATCATACTCACATTATAAAAAAGTTTTAAAATATGCTGGACTAGAATTCCCCATGAAAATTAAAAACATTTCAAAATTCGAATTCATGAATAATGTTTCAATTAACGTGTATGGTTTAGAACATAATTACAAGACGAAAAATTATGATGTAGTGGGTCCGATTTACCACACAAATCAAACTCGGGGGAAACATATAAATTTATTATATTTAGAAGATGGTGTTAAAGGCCACTATGTGTGGATAAAGGATTTCTCACGACTTGTGAGGAGTCAAATATCGTCACATCATAGCAAAAAATATTTATGTGATGGATGTCTAACATTTTTTAGTTCACAAGCTGGCTTTGAACAACATCGGGCGAATGATTGTAGTAAAGTTTATACTATAATGCCAACGGAGGAAATGAAATTAGATAAAAATGGAGATATGATTCCCGGCAATATTTTAAAATTTCAAAATTATGAGCGACAAATGCGTGTACCATTTGTTGTATACGCAGATTTCGAGTCACTGTTAAAACCCATTGATACATGCTCTCCAGATCCGAATAATAGCTATACAAATAAAACACACGAACACGTTCCATATAGTTTTGCATACAACATTAAGTGTTCATTTGATGATTCACTGTCAAAATTTGTAACATACACCGGGGAAGACTGTGCAAAAGTATTTTGTAATAAGCTGTATAGTGATGTGAGACAAATATATAATAAGCATTTAAGTGTTGTACTACCTATGACAAAATTAACTGCTAGCGAACAATATTTATTTGATACGGCTACAGAATGTCATATATGTAATAAAGTGTTGAAAGCTGAAGATCGAGTAGCAGATCATGATCATCTTACTGGGAAATTTAGAGGTGTAGCTCACTCTAAATGTAACCTTAATTTTAAAATATCAAAAATGGTTCCAATTTTTTTTCATAATTTATCAAACTATGACGCTCACATGTTTATCAAAGAATTTGGCTGTGATGAGGAAAAAATTGATATTATTCCGCAAAACAAGGAAAAATACATTTCTTTTACAAAACATTTATATGTGGAAGAGTATGACAATAAAATGGGGGTGAAAAATAAAATTTTTATGAAATTAAGATTTGTGGACTCGCTTCGGTTTATGGCGAGTTCGTTGGAGAAGCTAGCGAATAATTTAACGGATGAGCAATGTGTTGAAGTGCGAAAATATTTTTCCGAAGATGAACACTTTAAATTACTGCGTAGAAAGGGGGTTTTCCCATATAAATATATGGACTCATTCGAGAAACTAAATGAGGCTGTACTTCCACATAAAAAATTTTTTGATGATTTAATGAATAATTATAACATAACAGAAAATGAATATAACCATGCAAAGACTGTATGGAACGTGTTTAAGTGTAAAACTTTGAGAGATTATTCTGATTTGTATTGCAAAACAGATGTATTATTGCTCACAGATATTTTCGAACAATTCCGTAATGTGTGTATGAAAACTTATAAACTCGACCCTGCCCACTACTATACAGCTCCAGGGTTAAGTTGGGATGCCATGTTAAAAATGACTTGTATAGAATTAGAATTAATTACTGATATAGACATGCACCATTTCATTCAAAAAGGTATACGTGGGGGTATTTGTCAAGCCTCTTTGCGATATGTGAAAGCAAACAATAAATACATGCGGGAATATAATTCAAATAATCCGAGCACATATTTAACATATTGGGATGCGAATAATCTGTACGGGTGGGCATTATCCCAATGTATACCTTACGGTGGATTTCGATGGTTAAACGAAGATGAAATTTTAAACTTTGACGTAACTATAATTGATGATAATTCCTCAGTTGGCTATTTTATTGAAGCTGATATTGAATATCCTAAATTGCTACATTCTTCACACAACGATTTACCATTTTTGGCTGAGAGTATAATACCACCAAATTCAAAATTTAAAAATCCAAAACTTATTCCAAATTTATATGATAAGAGTAAATATGTTATTCATTACCGTAATTTAAAGCAGGCGTTGAAACATAATCTTAAAATTAAAAAAATACATAGAATACTTCAGTTTAAACAGTCTGATTGGTTAAAACAATATGTGGATTTTAACACAATATTGCGACAATCTGCGAAGAATGATTTCGAAAAGGATTTTTTAAAACTTTTAAACAATGCCATCTTTGGTAAAACAATGGAGAGCATAGATAAGCGTGTTGACATAAAACTTGTTAATCATTGGGAGAATATTGGACGTAAACCCGGTGCTGAATCGCTTCTCGCAAAACCAAATGTGAAAAGCGTCTCGATATTTAATGAAAACTTGTGTGCAATTCAATTTGAAAAACTTAAAGTTATATACAATAAACCAATATATGTGGGTTTTGCAGTATTAGACTTATCAAAATTACTCATGTACAATTTTTTTTATGAGTACTTAAAACCAAAGTATGGTGAACGAGTTGCTTTATGCTATTGTGATACCGATAGTTTTGTATTATTAATAGAAACAGATGATATTTATAAAGATATGTTAAACAATATTGAAAAATTTGATACTAGTAATTTCTGCTCGGACAATGTTTACAACATGCCTCAGAAAAATAAAGCTGTATTAGGACTAATGAAAGACGAATTGGGCGGTAAATTAATGCAACAATTTATAGCCTTACGTCCAAAAATGTATGCCTATTGCACAGAAGAGGATCAAAACAATTGGAAAAAGAAAGCTAAGGGTGTTAAGAAATGCGTGGTGGATAAAATTTTGACTGGTCCTGACTATAAAAAATGTATGTTAACTAATGACCTCATATATCAAAAGCAGCAAATTTTTAGAAGTTACAAGCATACAGTGTACACCATCGAGCAAAATAAAATATCACTAAGTTCTAATGATGATAAACGGTTTATTTGTTCTGATGGTACTAGCACTTTAGCTTGGGGTCATTTATTGATTTCATGAGATTGTTTAATATTTATTTTTAATGTTATTAATGTAAATACTTGTACAGTTAAATAAAACTGATTATGTTTATTATATTTGTATTTTTGATATTGTAAATATTAGGAGTAGTTAAATAAAAACCCAATTTCAAATTACATGTTTTATTTTATACCATTTATTACAATTTTATTTTTTAATAACATTTAAAAAATCACATTCAGATATATTTTTTAATACAATAATATTTCTCTTACAATTAGCAAAATCTTTTAATTGTAATTTAATATTGTCAAGTAAATGTTTGGCGTTTGGTACATCATATAATTCTTTTACTAACTGAATTTCAGGATATTTTTGTTGAAGTTTTAAATGTTTTTTGAATAAATCTCGAAGACATACAGTTGTTACATAATATTCGGTATCACTTATCTTGAAAACACAAAGTGTTGAGTATTTATTCTCTGAGATGGGCTCATGTATAACTTTTGGTTGCATTTCGGTAATATATGCTTTTAATTTATTTTCATTGTTTTTATACTCGGCAAGAAAATGATTAACGTAGTATTCATTAATTATTTTTGATACTTTTAAAGCAAAGTGTATGGAAACCCAAGATGCTACGTGAACAATGATGTCTGGATGAATGTATGTTCTTCTAATAACTGTATCTTCACCGCCAGTAGTTGTATAAATTGCATAATTTCCATCGCTTGGAATTCCAAGCGATGCGTATGCAACCCGCAATTCTTTATTTACCTCAAATAATAATTCTTGAGAACGTTTATTTGCCATCCAATTGTAGAAGTGTTTTCCCCCATTTTGACAGAGTTTTGTTGCATTAATATAACCATTTCTAAAGTCATCACTTTTTATCATAATAACTACAAAATCACCGTAAAAGGCTTTATGATACTCTTCATTTTCTGTTTTTATAATTAATTCGTAACAAATTGATGTAATATCACTTTTTACAATTTTTGCAGCAGGTTCTGCTTCTTCGAATTCAATTTGACGTTTCATGATGTTTTCAGCTTGACAATTAAAGAGCAACTAAAGTTTTCAACTAATGACATATTTATTTAAACAATATGAGACTTATTTATCCATGAATTATGTTGTGAATCAAATCCAAGCCATTTCACATAAACTTTAGGTCCTTTTGCTTTTATAACTTTTTCTACAAGATACACATCAGGGTACTTAGTTTTTTGAAGTTCATGTTCATAAAAGCCACCCTTAATGGGGTTGTTTTGAAAATCTTCAAGCAGGTAAGTGACTGGGTTTGTAAATTGCACTTTTGTAATTGTAAAAATTTCAGTACTCCAGTTTGGTGTATAACCCTTTGCAAATTCACCTTTTATTTTACTAATACGTACATGATCACCAACTTTAAATTTTGCAGGTCCAGCAATTTTTATGTTACTATATACTGTACTTAATAATTTTGCTTTGTTTTCAAACGTCACATCAACTGGTTTCATTTTAATTGTTTTATGTTGTGTATTGTTATAATTTGTAACTAATTTTTGTAAAATATCAATCCATTTGTATGAGCCACGTAAACTAAATTCTTTAAACATTATAGATTTTAGTGTGCGATTAAACCGTTCAACTACACTTGCTTTTAAATTACTATAAGTAGAATAATGATTTATATTATATTTTTTCATTAAATTATAAAATTGTATATTGTAAAATTCTTTTCCGTGATCTGATTGTAAATTAACTGGAATACGTCCCTGTTTAAAAATTTTTATCATAGCTTCAGTAACGTTATGAGCTGATTTACTTTTTACAGGCTCGGCAAAAGCAAACTTGGAGAAAACATCAATAACGGTTAATAAATATTTAAATCCTTTGTTTATTGAAGCGTATGGAATCATTTCAACTAAATCAATTTGCCATAAGTCATCAATTCCTTTTGTTATCACTTTACGTCTTGGGTAATTGCGTCTTGCCGGTTTGTGGAGCTCCTGAACTACTTGGTGCTTGCTCATTTTTTTTCTCAATTAAGAATAAATCGTTCTCGTTTGGTTTTATATTATTAATTTTTTCTATATTTTTAATTCTACGTAATAATTTTTGAATGTAATAATCAACATAGTATTTAACAACAGCACTATTATCTTCAGTAGGTTTATGTAAATTTCGTATTTCTTTTCCTTTAGCGTCATAAATTTTATTTTTTAATGATAGAGTTGTTTCGCCTATTTCTTTTTCCAACCCAAAAATTCTGTCATCAATATATTTTTTTGTAGCAGCTTCATCGTCAAGTATAGGTTGTGATAAATTTATTAAACGATGATTTTCCAAGTCATATTGTCCGTATGCATTTAAATTTAAATTTTTAGATGTGCGCGAACGTTTTATTATTCGACCAAATTTGTCAATCGACATTTTACAACTAGATGAAAGTAACTATGTATTAAACTATTATATTTGCCTCTCGTAATTCTTCCACAATAGACATAATTTCATTATTATGACCTGTATGACCAGCTGATTTCGAAGCTAATAGTAAACGTAATCTATCCACTAATTCGTTTGGGTTATCCCAATAAACAAACTCACGTTTAAAATTTGTGTAATTCATTAAACCAAAACCTACTGATTGAGATTTACTTGTATATGGTGCACCTCCAGTTGTTATGTATGGTTTTATTATGTGTAAATATTTATAATTTTGCGAACCTTTTATTGCACCATTGGAATCATAATTTCTACGATGAACATTTGTTTTTAATGCAATATCTAAGTAATTGTTTTCATCTTCTTTTTCGTAAGAAAGTGGTCTTTTTTTAAAAAGTAATTCATACAAACCATATGTTCCTTTATACCATTTATCACCGACTTTAATGTCATTGTGTTCTATTTCAATTGGTGAATTACCAATCATGAAACGATCATGTTGATATCGAACTCCATACACGGTATCGGAATCTTTAGCAGTTGCAAAGTGAAATAAATATGAACCAGCTATATCACCAAATTGTTGTTCTAATTGTTCTAATTCATTTTCAGGATCTTTAATTGTAAGTTCAGTTTCTTCAGGCTCTGATTCAAAAACCTCTTCATCTTCCAAGAAAGATACTTCAGGTTTTGTTTTATTTAAATATTCATCTTCTAAGAAAGATTCTTCTGTTTTTGTTTTATCTAAATTTACATTCGGTTTTCTATAGTACTTTACAGGGAATTAATTTTTCCGTTTTCCTAATAGTTTTGCTCTAGGAGAATTTAATGTGTCACTATCTTTTTTTTGCTTTTTTAATATCACTGCGTCACTTGGTTTTATTTGTTTGACAATCTCTTTTAAAGGTTCTGTTACGGGTTTAAATGTTTCTTGCAACAATTCTTCAGTTGCTATTTTACCATGTTTTAAAGCATTAAATTTTTTACGTATTGTATTGCTAACTTCTATAATATCTTTTAACGTTTTTTCCCCCTTAGTCATTATGTTAACTAATAGACGCTCAGTCACAAAATAAATATTTATTTACTGTTTCAAGCTTATAAATACAATGACAATTACAATAATAATTGTTATTAAAGGTATAATTATATCACATAAAATTCTTATTCCATCCATTTACAAAAATTATCAAAGCCACAACGGTAACGCCCCTCGTGACTATCTTTGTCAATTACAACAAATCCGTACTTATCTTTCCAACAATGTGCACACAATTTTTTAAACTTTTCAAATGACATGTCTGTATTAACGTGATCGTTATATATATGTTTCAAATTCATTTCATCTTGTTTAAATAAAATTATTAAATTTGCATTGTCTCGAATTAAATGCTTTGGAATTTTTGCATACGATTGAGATAAATAAAATGAGTCAATTTTATTATGACGACCCATACTAAAATAATCTCGCATACAGTCTTGTTTATCGCACGCTACATCGTCAAATATAAACACTGAATTTAGTTTTGCATCTTTTGGTTTAACTATATCAATATTTTCATTGTACGGAAAATAACCCATACCTTTTACACGTTGCAAACAATTTTCTAAAAATTTATATTTAGGCTGATGCAGAGATTTGGAATAAACATATACATTTGCATATTTTAACCCATTTTCATGCATTAGTAAACCTAAAATAACGTTTGTTTTTCCACAGTTTGATGGGCCGCATACAATACAACGAATAGTATTTGGTAAAAGGAGGCTGTGTCTAACTAATTTATTATTTTGTTTAATATCAAAATTTTTAACGTCTAACTTTTGTTTTTGTTTAATAAACTTCATTTTAATTACTGAAAAGATATAAATAATGACTGCGTATTTATATATTTATTAGTCGCATACATGTTGTTATACGGGCAGGGATTGCTAAATAAAACAATAAATTCTCTCCCGGTTGAACTACACATTCCCGGATATCAGTATTGTGGACCTGGAACAAAACTTAGTGAAAGATTGGCAAGAGGAGACACAGGTATCAATCCGCTGGACGAGGCTTGTAAAGAACATGATATATCGTATTCCAAACATAACAATTTAAAAGATAGACATCAAGCAGACTACATATTACAAGAAAAAGCTTGGCAACGAGTTCGTGCAAAAGACGCGTCGTTCGGGGAAAAAGCAGCGGCTTGGGCTGTAAGTAACGCAATGAAAGCAAAACGAAAATTTGGTATGGGGTCGTTTAATGGAGCCATTAAAGATGCGCGTATAGCATTAAAAAAATCTAAAGTTAAAGATCCTAAAAAAGCTATTAAAATTGCTCTGAAAGCAGCAAAAATGTCTATGAAATATAAAAAACTTAAACTAACATCCCGTATAATACCAGTTCCAAAGACAGGTGGTATTTTGCCATTTTTAATACCACTATTTGCCGGTCTATCTGCAACTGGAGCTCTTGCCGGAGGTGCGGCTGGTATTGCTAAAGCGGTAAATAGTGCATCAGCTGCGAAAAAAAAATTAGTCGAAGCTGAAAGACATAATCGACAAATGGAAGCCATTGCATTAGGAAAACAGGGTAGTGGACTATATCTGCGACCATATAAGAAAGGATTGGGGCTTTTTTTAACATCAAAAAACTGCCAAAAAGGGCGTTAAACGATTTAGAGTTAAAAAAATTTGCAAAAAATATTCCATACTTTCGAGGAGTCTACATGCGTAACGCCCTACCAAAAAAACCAAAAATAAATGAATGTGCAATTATAAACTTAGATGACAGAGATGGACCGGGAAGCCATTGGGTAGCGTTTGTAAAACGAGATCTAGAAGTAATATATTTTGATAGTTTTGGAAACTTACCGCCGCCACAAGAACTTGTAAAATATTTTGGCCCCAATGTAAATCTCCAATATAATTATAAACAATATCAAAAATATAACACATATAATTGTGGTCATTTATGTATAAACTTTCTTATAAATACTATAAAATAAATAAAAATATTATCATTTACAAATATGTCTTTGACTATAACACTTACTGGTAATACGTCTGAGATAAGTACAGATTTTTTTCCGCCAATTGAGTTGGATGATGATTATTGTATTGGTCTAGTAGATTTTGAAACGTATCACTCGATACCAAACATTGACGTTCATAATAACAAATTTTATTATAATAAAAATAAAAAATTTGAAATTCCCATTGGGTCTTATGAAATTGATGATATAAATAATTATATACGTGTAAAAGTGGGTGATCCAAATGCAGAATTTGTTTCAATAAGTAACGAAATTAAAAGAGAATCACGTGGACAAAAACAAAACTTTTTCACTTTACGCCCTAATAATAATACATTAAAATGTGAAATAAAAAGTACTCTAGAAATAGATTTTACACCTAATGATTGCATTGGACCATTATTAGGTTTTTCAAAAAAAGTCTTAAAACCTATTGAACTACACGAATCGGACTTGCCGGTAAATATAACAAAAGTAAATTCTATATT
Organism: Poecilus cupreus; assembly: GCA_963942605.1. Lineage (NCBI taxonomy): Eukaryota > Metazoa > Arthropoda > Insecta > Coleoptera > Carabidae > Poecilus > Poecilus cupreus. Next base: position 19,780 of record CAWWDY010000864.1, on the reverse strand, counting down.
AATTGAATGTAATATTGTGAATGGTGCATATAAGAACAATGAAATTATGCATACTGTATACAGTTTTCATCCGTCGTGCGCTCCTGGCTTTAAAATATCCGAAGTACCAACAAATGTTATTTATTTACCAGTCAACACTCGAACAATAAACAACATTACGCTAAGTCTTATAGATCAAGACGGTGATTTAGTTAATTTTCGAGGAGAGCTAATTACAGTAAAATTACATTTGAAAAAAATATAATATGGGAATTGTATATAAAAGAGTTTTAAATACACATAATAAACGCATTCGTCGTCAAACTTCAAAGAGGTTAACACGTGAAAATATAAACTTTTTAATACAGCAGGGGTTCAAAATTAAAAATGAGCAATATTCTGCAAATTAATTCAGCCATTGAGTACGATAATTCTATTTCACGAAAAGAATTACATACATATCAACCATATATTGCTACAACTATTAATAATAGTGACGAAATTCGTATACAAATTCAACAACAAGATATATATACAAATCCCAGTGAAAGTTATTTGTATATTGAGGGACAACTCAAAAAACCTGATGGTACCGACCCTCCAGCAGATACAAAAATAACAAACAATGGTTTTGCAAGTTTATTTGAAGAAATAAGATATGCTCTAAATGGTATCGATATTGAAAAAAATAAATTAGTTGGAATATGTAGTACTATGAAAGGATATGTTTTGTTAAATAGTGCAGAATATCAAGCGCTGGAAAATGCTGGTTGGGGACTAAAGTCTAATAAAATAGATTCACATGGAAATTTTAACGTTTGCATTCCTCTACGAACTTTACTCGGATTTGCTGAAGACCATAATAAAATTATTATAAACATTAAACAAGAACTTATTTTAATACGTGCTCGCAATGATTTAAATGTTTACACATCTTCTGCTGAATTAAAATTATCTTTAAATAAAATCAAATGGTGTGTTCCACATATTTTTGTTGATGATAAACAACGATTAAAATTGTTAAAAGTTTTGGAAAATAATATTAATTTACCAATTGCATTTAGAAGCTGGGATTTATATGAATACCCTTCTATACCTCAGTCAAGAAAAATTGTGTGGCCTATTAAAACTTCAAATGCTCTTGAAAAACCGCGTTTTCTAATATTTGGATTACAAACTGATAAAAAAAATAAATATGAAAAAGATGCGAGTCACTTTGATCATTGTAAATTAACAAATTTTAAATTATACTTAAATTCGGTTTGTTATCCGTATGAGAACTTAAATTTGGATTTTACAATTAATCAATATGCACTAGCATATCATATGTTTTGTCAACTTCAAAATTCTTTTTATGGGCGAGAAACTACTCCGTTTTTGAATTTAGAAGAATTTAAAAACATTGCTCCGTTAATTGTAATTGACTGTAGTAACCAAAATGAGTCAATAAAATCTGCGTCGGTTGACGTCAGAGTTGAATTTGAATCCAGTGAAAATTTCCCCGCTAACACGGCCGCTTACTCTCTCATTATACACGATCGTATTGTTGAATATAACCCACTATCAGGGAACATAAAAGCAATAGTTTAAATTTTGACTTCGAGCAAGATGGAACTCATTGTTGATATACAAGGCTTTCAAGCAACTAACTATATTATAGTGCCTAAAGAAATTGCCGTACTGTTAAGAGACGGTTCTAAATTACAACATTTTCTTGTAAAACCTCCGTTCGCATGGGCTGATTTACCCCAACAAAATAAAAAAACTGCAATTTGGTTGTACCGCAATCATCATGGACTACGATGGAGCGATGGACACATTGATTATGGAGACATGTGTGATATTTTACGAAAAATATTGCAAACAGCTAATAAAATATATGTGAAAGGTGCAAATAAAAAAGAATTTTTGAAGTGGTACAATTTAAACAACTGTGAAATAATAAATTTAAAGGAATTTAATGAGTGTAAATCTTTAAAAAAGTGTTTATCTCTTCGCAGATGTTTTGAACATTGTGAACCATATGTATGTGCAATGAGCAATGTATACAAAATTAAAAATCTGTTAGACGATAATAATGAAACTATGTATGATGATTTATAAATAAAAAAACAACTTTAAACATAATAAATGTTTTATTTTAATTTCAGATTCTACATCATTTATTTTTATATAAACAATTCTAACATTTTTTTCTCAATACATTTAATATCTCTATACAATTTTATTGCATTTTTCAACTCTTCTTTTTTACGATTAAATATTTTTCTTTTATACCTACAAATTTATTTAACATTATAAAATTCAACATCTTTCTGCACAATTTCAGGATAATAATACATTAGTTCAGTTATACCTAATTTACATAAGCTATTGTCTATGTTTAATAACTTATCAATATTACAACAAAAGTCTACAAAAATGTTATTATTATTACACTCTAGTGCTCTTTTAACAATAGTATTATAATAATTATAAAAGTCTAAATATTGTAACTTATTTATAGCGTTTTGTATGATATACTTTAAATTAATCAATTCTTTATACGATTCTGCACCCAAGCATAACTCATTAGTATTATTTCCACTTTTTAACGAAATTACTGGTTTATTATTAACAAAATAAAAATATATATTATAATTATTTAACATTTCATAATCAATATTATTCTCACCATTAAAGTAAGATAAAATTGCTATACTTTGTTGCATAAATTGCATCCATTCTAATAAAGTGAAATTAATACCCGAGTAAGAAAAATTATTTGTTAGTTTAACAGTTATTTGAAATTGATTTTGCGGGTCTATTCCTACACTAATCCATTTTGTTAAACTTTTATTTAATGGATACCTTAATTCGTTAAGTAGTTTATTTATTTTCCACGCTTTAGACGTCTGTTCTTCCACTTGATTGTTTGAAGATTTGGAAACAAGTTGGTTATTTGGTTTTAAAAATTCTGCTAACGTTTCATCCTCCAAAACTGACATATATTGTTGAGTGGTCGCCTCTTCAGGCATCATTGGCTCAGCAGTTGACACTTGTTCATGCCTTATTCGTTTAGCTGATACTTCAACTGTATGAGGTTGAATTCGTTTTTTTGATGCATATGTTCCACTAGGATATTGTTTATTTTGGCGAACCATCTTTAAACAGTAATTAAAAATAATTTAAAAAATAAAAATGTTAACTTACATTTTAATCGGATACAAACACGTTCAACACTAACAAACAAGTGAGTGCAATCGTTTATGATGTTTTCTTTTATATTTTTTATCTCTACTCCCACCAAATTAATATACAATCTCAATTCGTTTTTGATGCCTCGAGTCACAGGAAATGTACATGCTTTAAAAAATATGTGAATTTTAATCACTAAAATTGTTGTCAAAATTAATATTGCGAAATATTTTATCTAGCGACGCTGAATTGTAGATACATCCTGCAGAAATTATCATAAACGTATACTTATCGCACACGAAATAAAATCCATATTTTTTAATGTGACATATTATTTTATTATACATATATGTATACATAGGTAATTAAAATATAGTTCAATTTTACATGATTTTTAATTAGTTTCATATACTACTACATAATTTCGGGTGAAATACATAAACATTGTTAAGTCCCTGGTAATATATACAACTAGTTTTATAACAAGTTATTGTGCCAGGAAGTAGAGTAGTTGGAGGCATAAATGTCCAAGTAAACTTTCCTTCGCAACCAGGGCACTTCCTAGGCAGTCCTTTACACCCAGGTTTTGAACAATAAGTACACATTATTGGTTTGGTTTGCGGCATTGTGTTAAGCTAGAAAACAAAAATTATTTCTAAGTATAAAAATATATAAGTAAATAATATTAATTACCTGATTATTCCTCTTGTTGCGAGCAAATAATAAAATTAAAAGTTGTTTCCACAGCTGTATTCGTATTTACAGTAAAATTTGCATCTACAAATGATTGAGACGATTTGCCATATGTTGCAAAATGAGCTTTGGTTTTATATAGTTTTTTCGATGGCTTATCAGTTTCATCAATCTCATTGCAGTCGTCGCTGTCGTCGTTATCAATATACATACTACTACATCCATCTATTTCAGTACGAGAAATATTTTTTGATCTGATTGTTTATACGTTGTAATAAATAATTTTGTAATGCTATTATTATTTATTAGATTTAATTCTTTTGCTACTGAGCAATTTGGATTCACAATACAAAAGTCACCTCCATGATTACCCCATGAACGTAAATCATTTTCGCCAGGATAAAGTAAAATTTGAATTTCACTCTCACTATTATTAGTTATAGGTAATTTATTTAACTTTATTATATTTGATTCTGTTGTTATTAAATGTAAATGAAATTTAATGTGATTTGTATATTTTTCGAACACATTTTTTGGTATAAACCACGTTACATTGTTACCATTAATTTCGACTTTTAATTTATTGTGTATATTAATATGATATTGTGATATTACGGGATCAAATAATCTAAGTTGACCAAAAATATTATTACCCAAATAAACACAATTTCTTGCGTACTCCATTGTTTTATATTATTATTGTTAGAAAGGAGAATTATTGTTGTTTATTCCAGTTTAACACTCAACTATATACTAAGTGTAAAGAATACATTGTGTACGTATTTATATAAGATTTGTTGATTAAACGGGTTTAGAATGTTGGTGCATCATGCCAATTATTAAGAAAATATCTTAATATAATAACACCTGTTGAGATATTTATTAACAATACAAGCTATGTCATCTGTTGTGTTTTTTTCCAAATATTTTTTACACTTTTTCCTTATAAAATACGGCATTTCTGATGTACGACATGTGATAAGACATGTGAGTAAGTGAGATAAGCCATATACATTGTTCTAGAAACAATTATGCTCTGGTTTTTTTCCAAATATTTTTTACATGTAATACGTCATTTCCGACACATCTTCAAGACGTTTGTGATTAAAACGTCCTTATTCTTAATTTTTCTTAATCATCATAATCTGTCTACTACCTGGTATTACCTTTATTACCTGTTATTAATATTACCTGCTATCACCTTTACTATATATTACCTTTATCACCTGTTATTAATATTACCTGTTATCACCTTTACTACATATTACCTGAACTACGTATTACCTTACTATTTTACTACGTATTACCTGTTATCGGCTACGTATCACCTGTACTACGTATTACCTTACTATTTTACTACGTATTACCTGTTATCACCTTTACTACAATATAGTATTAGACAAAGACAACCACAAATTTATGAATGAACTATCGCGTTCTCTCTCGCACTCATTGTCCTTATGAAGAATCCACCGGGTGGATCGCCAGAACTCTCTATCTTTCCCTACTTTTGTATGCTTTTGCATGCTTAAAACAGCATTTTTATCTTACTTTCACCAACATTAGCTATTATACACTACAGAAACATGGATATGACAGTTTAAATACTTGAAAACAGCATTTCGTATGTTTTTGCAAGCTGAAAACAGCTATTTTATCTTGATTTTGTAAACGTAAGCCATTACACACGAAATATACATGAATATGACAGTTTAAATAATTGAAAACGGTGTTTTGTATGCTTTTGCATGCTTAAAACAGCATTTTTATCTTGCTTTCACCAACGTTAGCTATTATTCACGACAGAAACATGGATATGACAGTTTAAATACTTGAAAACGGTGTTTTGTATGCTTTTGCATGCTTAAAACAGCATTTTTATCTTGCTTTCACCAACATTAGCTATTATACACGACAGAAACATGAATATGACAGTTTAAATACTTGAAAACAGTATTTCGTATGTTTTTGCAAGCTGAAAACAACTATTTTATCTTGATTTTGCAAACATAAGCCATTACACACGACATATACATGAATATGACAGTTTAAATACTTGAAAACGGTGTTTTGTATGCTTTTGCATGTTTAAAACAGCATTTTTATCTTGCTTTCACCAACATTAGCTATTATACACGACAGAAACATGAATATGACAGTTTAAATACTTGAAAACGGTGTTTTGTATGCTTTTGCATGCTTAAAACAGCATTTTTATCTAGCTTTCACCAACATTAGCTATTATACACGACAGAAACATGAATATGACAGTTTAAATACTTAAAAACAGCATTTTGTATGTTTTTGCAAGCTGAAAACAGTTATTTTATCTTGATTTTGCAAACATAAGCCATTACATACGACATATACATGAATATGACAGTTTAAATACTTGAAAACGGTGTTTTGTATGCTTTTGCATGCTTAAAACAGCATTTTTATCTTTCTTTCACCAACATTAGCTATTATACACGACAGAAACATAAATATGACAGTTTAAATACTTAAAAACAGCATTTTGTATGTTTTTGCAAGCTTAAAACAGCATTTTTATCTTGATTTCACCAACATTAGCTATTTTACACGACAGAAACATGAATATGACAGTTTAAATACTTGAAAACGGTGTTTTGTATGCTTTTGCATGCTTAAAACAGCATTATTATCTTGCTTTCACCAACATTAGCTATTATACATGACAGAAACATAAATATGACAGTTTAAATACTTGGAAACAGTATTTTGTATATTTTTGCAAGCTGAAAACAGATATTTTATCTTGAATTTGCAAACATAAGCCATTACACACGACATATACATGAATTTGACAGTTTAAATACTTGAAAACGGTGTTTTGTATGCTTTTGCATGCCTAAAACAGCATTTTTATCTTGCTTTTACCAACATTAGCTATTATACACGACAGAAACGTGAATATGACAGTTTAAATACTTGAAAACAGCATTTTGTATGTTTTTGCAAGCTGAAAACAGCTATTTTATCTTGATTATGCAAACATAAGCCATTACACACGACATATACATGAATATGACAGTTTAAATACTTGAAAACGGTGTTTTGTATGCTTTTGCATGCCTAAAACAGCATTTTTATCTTGCTTTCACCAACATTAGCTATTATACACGACAGAAACGTGAATATGACAGTTTAAATACTTGAAAACAGCATTTTGTATGTTTTTGCAAGCTGAAAACAGCTATTTTAACTTTATTTTGCAAACATAAGCCATTACACACGACATATATATGAATATGACAGTTTAAATACTTGAAAACGGTGTTTTGTATGCTTTTGCATGCTTAAAACAGCATTTTTATCTTGCTTTCACCAACATTAGCTATTATACACGACAGAAACATGGATATGACAGTTTAAATACTTGAAAACGGTGTTTTGTTTGCTTTTGCATGCTTAAAACAGCATTTTTATTTTGCTTTCACCAACATTAGCTATTATACAGGACAGAAACATGAATATGACAGTGTAAATACTTGAAAACAGCATTTTGTATGTTTTTGCAAGCTGAAAACAGCTATTTTATCTTAGTTTTGCAAACATAAGCCATTACAAACGACATATACATGAATATGACAGTTTAAATACTTGAAAACGGTGTTTTGTATGCTTTTGCATGCTTAGAACAGCATTTTTATCTTGCTTTCACCAACATTAGCTATTATACACGACAGAAACATGAATATGACAGTTTAAATACTTGAAAACAGCATTTTGTATGTTTTTGGTAGCTGAAAACAGCTATTTTATTTTGATTTTGCAAACATAAGCCATTACACACGACATATACATGAATATGACAGTTTAAATACTTAAAAACGGTGTTTTGTATGCTTTTGCATGCTTAAAACAGCATTTTTATCTTGCTTTCACCAACGTTAGCTATTATTCACGACAGAAACATAAATTAGACAGTTTAAATACTTGAAAACGGTGTTTTGTATGCTTTTGCATGCTTAAAACAGCATTTTTATCTTGCTTTCACCAATATTAGCTATTATACACGACAGAAACATGAATATGACAGTTTATATACTTTAAAACGGTGTTTTGTTGGCTTTTGCATGCTAAAAACAGCATTTTTATCTTGCTTTCACCAACATTAGCTATTATACTCGACAGAAACATGAATAAGACAGTTTAAATACTTAAAAACAGCATTTTGTATATTTTTGCAAGCTGAAAACAGCTATTTTATCTTGATTTTGCAAACATAAGCCATTACACACGACATATACATTAATATGATAGTTTAAATATTTGAAAACTGTTTTTTGTATGCTTTTGCATGCTTAAAACAGCATTTTATTTTGCTTTCACCAACATTAGCTATTATACACGACAGAAACATGAATTTGACAGTTTAAATACTTGAAAACGTTGTTTTGTATGCTTTTGCATGCTTAAAACAGCATTTTTATCTTTCTTTCACCAACATTAGCTATTATACACGACAGAAACATAAATATGACAGTTTAAATACTTGAAAACAGCATTTTGTATGTTTTTGCAAGCTTAAAACAGCATTTTTATCTTGCTTTCACCAACATTAGCTATTTTACACGACAGAAACATGAATATGACAGTTTAAATACTTGAAAACGGTGTTTTGTATGCTTTTGCATGCTTAAAACTGCATTATTATCTTGCTTTCACCAACATTAGCTATTATACATGACAGAAACATAAATATGACAGTTTAAATACTTGGAAACAGTATTTTGTATATTTTTGCAAGCTGAAAACAGCTATTTTATCTTGAATTAGCAAACATAAGCCATTACACACGACATATACATGAATATGACAGTTTAAATACTTGAAAACGGTGTTTTGTGTGCTTTTGCATGCTTAAAACAACATTATTATCTTGCTTTCACCAATATTAGCTATTATACACGACAGAAACATGAATATGATAGTTTAAATACTTGAAAACAGCATTTTGTATGTTTTTGCAAGCTGAAAACAGCTATTTTATCTTGATTTTGCAAACATAAGCCATTACACACGACATATACATGAATATGACAGTTTAAATACTTGAAAACGGTGTTTTGTATGCTTTTGCATGCCTAAAACAGCATTTTTATCTTGTTTTCACCAACATTAGCTATTATACACGACAGAAACGTGAATATGACAGTTTAATACTTAAAAACAGCATTTTGTATGTTTTTCAAGCTGAAAACAGCTATTTTAACTTTATTTTGCAAACATAAGCCATTACCCACGACATATACATAAATATGACAGTTTAAATACTTAAAAACGGTGTTTTGTATGCTTTTGCATGCTTAAAACAGCATTTTTTTCTTGCTTTCACCAACATTAGCTGTTATACACGACAGAAACATGAATATGACAGTTTAAATACTTGAAAACAGCATTTTGTATGTTTTTGCAAGCTGAAAACAGCTATTTTATCTTGATTTTGCAAACATAAGCCATTACACACGACATATACATGAATATGACAGTTTAAATACTTGAAAACGGTGTTTTGTATGCTTTTGCATGCTTAAAACAGCATTTTTATCTTGCTTTCACCAACATTAGCTATTATACACGACAGAAACATGAATATGACAGTTTAAATACTTGAAAACGGTGTTTTGTATGCTTTTGCATGCTTAAAACAGCATTTTTATCTTGCTTTAACCAACATTAGCTATTATACACGACAGAAACATGAATATGACAGTTTAAATACTTGAAAACAGCATTCTGTATGTTTTTGCAAGCTTAAAGCAGCTATTTTATCTTGATTTTGCAAACATAAGCCATTACACACGACATATACATGAATATGACAGTTTAAATACTTGATAACGGTGTTTTGTATGTTTTTGCAGCTTAAAACAGCATTTTTTTCTTGCTTTCACCAACATTAGCTATTATACACGACAGAAACATGAATACGACAGTTTAAATACTAGAAAACAGCATTTTGTATGTTTTTGCAAGCTGAAAACTGCTATTTTATCTTGATTTTGCAAACATAAGCCATTACACATGACACATACATGAATATGACAGTTTAAATACTTAAAAACGGTGTTTTGTATGCTTTTGCAAGCTTAAAACAGCATTTTTATCTTGCTTTCACCAACATTAGATATTATACATGACAGAAACATGAATATGACAGTTTAAATACTTGAAAACAGCATTTTGTATGTTTTTGCAAGCTGAAAACAGCTATATAATCTTGATTTTGTAAACATAAGCCATTACTCACGACATATACATGAATGACAGTTTAAATACTTGAAAACGGTGTTTTGTATGCTTTTGCATGCTTAAAACAGCATTTTTATCTTGCTTCCACCAACATTAGCTATTATATACGACAGAAACATGAATAGGATAGTTTAAATATTTGAAAACAGCATTTTGTATGTTTTTGCAAGCTGAAAACAGCTATTTTATCTTGATTTTGCAAACAGAAGCCATTACACACGACATATACATGGATATGACAGTTTAAATAATTGAAAACGGTGTTTTGTATGCTTTTGCATGCTTAAAACAGCATTTTTATCTTGCTTTCACCAACGTTAGCTATTATTCACAACAGAAACATGAATATGACAGTTTAAATACTTGAAAACGGTGTTATGTATGCTTTTGCATGCTTAAAACCGCATTTTTATCTTGCTTTCACCAATATTAGCTATTATACACGACAGAAACATGAATATGACAGTTTAAATACTTGAAAACGGTGTTTTGTTGGCTTTTGCATGCTAAAAAAAGCATTTTTATCTTGCTTTCACCAACATTAGCTATTATACTCGACAGAAACATGAATAAAACAGTTTAAATACTAGAAAACAGCATTTTGTATGTTTTTGCAAGCTGAAAACAGCTATTTTATCTTGATTTTGCAAACATAACCCATTACACACGACATATACATGAATATGACAGTTTAAATACTTGAAAACGGTGTTTTGTATGCTTTTGCATGCCTAAAACAGCATTTTTATCTTGCTTTCACCAGCATTAGCTATTATACACGACAGAAACGTGAATATGACAGTTTTAATACTTGAAAACAGCATTTTGTATTTTTTTTAAGCTGAAAACAGCTATTTTAACTTTATTTTGCAAACATAACCCATTACACACGACATATACATGAATATGACAGTTTAAATACTTAAAAACGGTGTTTTGTATGCTTTTGCATGCTTAAAACAGCATTTTTTTCTTGCTTTCACCAACATTAGCTATGATACACGACAGAAACATGAATATGACAGTTTAAATACTTGGAAACAGTATTTTGTATATTTTTGCAAGCTGAAAACAGCTATTTTATCTTGAATTTGCAAACATAAGCCATTACACACGACATATACATGAATATGACAGTTTAAATACTTGAAAACGGTGTTTTGTATACTTGATAACGGTGTTTTGTATGCTTTTGCATGCTTAAAACAGCATTTTTTTCTTGCTTTCACCAACATTAGCTATTATACACGACAGAAACATGAATACGAGAGTTTAAATACTTGAAAACAGCATTTTGTATGTTTTTGCAAGCTGAAAACAGCTATTTTATCTTGATTTTGCAAACATAAGCCATTACACACGACATATACATGAATATGACGGTTTAAATACTTGAAAACGGTGTTTTGTATGCTTTTGCAAGCTTAAAACAGCATTTTTATCTTGCTTTCACCAACATTAGCTATTATACACGACAGAAACATGAATACGAGAGTTTAAATACTTGAAAACAGTATTTCGTATGATTTTGCAAGCTGAAAACAGCTATTTTATCTTGATTTTGCAAACCTAAGCCACTACACACGACAGAAACATTAATATGACAGCTTAAATACTTAAAAACGGTGTTTTGTATACTTTTGCATGCTGAAAACAGCATTTTTATCTTGCTTTCACCAACATTAGCTATTATACTCGACAGAAACATGAATATGACAGTTTAAATACTTGAAAACGGTGTTTTGTATGCTTTTGCATGCTTAAAACAGCATTTTTATCTTGCTTTCACCAACATTAGCTATTATACACGACAGAAACATTAATATGACAGTTTAAATACTTGAAAACAGCATTTTGTATGTTTTTGCAAGCTAAAATAACAGCTATTTTATCTTAATTTTGTAAACGTAAGCCATTACACACGAAATATACATGAATATGACAGTTTAAATAATTGAAAACGGTGTTTTGTATGCTTTTGCATGCTTAAAACAGCATTTTTATCTTGCTTTCACAAACGTTAGCTATTATTCACGACAGAAACATGGATATGACAGTTTAAATACTTGAAAACGGTGTTTTGTATGCTTTTGCATGCTTAATACAGCATTTTTATCTTGCTTTCACAAACATTAGCTATTATACACGACAGAAACATGAATATGACAGTTTAAATACTTGAAAACAGTATTTTGTATGTTTTTGCAAGCTGAAAACAGCTATTTTATCTTGATTTTGCAAACATAAGCCATTACACACGACATATACATGAATATGACAGTTTAAATACTTGAAAACGGTGTTTTGTATGCTTTTGCATGTTTAAAACAGCATTTTTATCTTGCTTTCACCAACATTAGCTATTATACACGACAGAAACATGAATATGACAGTTTAAATACTTGAAAACGGTGTTTTGTATGCTTTTGCATACTTAAAACAGCATTTTTATCTTGCTTTCACCAATATTAGATATTATACACGACAGAATCATGAATATGACAGTTTAAATACTTGAAAACAGCATTTTGTATGATTTTGCAAGCTGAAAACAGCTATTTTATCTTGATTTTGCAAACCTAAGCCACTACACACGACAGAAACATTAATATGACAGCTTAAATACTTAAAAACGGTGTTTTGTATACTTTTGCATGCTAAAAACAGCATTTTTATCTTGCTTTCACCAACATTAGCTATTATACTCGACAGAAACATGAATATGACAGTTTAAATACTTGAAAACGGTGTTTTGTATGCTTTTGCATGCTTAAAACAGCATTTTTATCTTGCTTTCACCAACATTAGCTATTATACACGACAGAAACATTAATATGACAGTTTAAATACTTGAAAACAGCATTTTGTATGTTTTTGCAAGCTAAAAAAACAGCTATTTTATCTTGATTTTGTAAACGTAAGCCATTACACACGAAATATACATGAATATGACAGTTTAAATAATTGAAAACGGTGTTTTGTATGCTTTTGCATGCTTAAAACAGCATTTTTATCTTGCTTTCACCAACGTTAGCTATTATTCACGACAGAAACATGGATATGACAGTTTAAATACTTGAAAACGGTGTTTTGTATGCTTTTGCATGCTTAATACAGCATTTTTATCTTGCTTTCACCAACATTAGCTATTATACACGACAGAAACATGAATATGACAGTTTAAATACTTGAAAACAGTATTTTGTATGTTTTTGCAAGCTGAAAACAGCTATTTTATCTTGATTTTGCAAACATAAGCCATTACACACGACATATACATGAATATGACAGTTTAAATACTTGAAAACGGTGTTTTGTATGCTTTTGCATGTTTAAAACAGCATTTTTATCTTGCTTTCACCAACATTAGCTGTTATACACGACAGAAACATGAATATGACAGTTTAAATACTTGAAAACGGTGTTTTGTATGCTTTTGCATGCTTAAAACAGCATTTTTATCTTGCTTTCACCAACATTAGCTATAATACACGACAGAAACATGAATATGACAGTTTAAATACTTGAAAACGGTGTTTTGTATGCTCTTGCATGCTTAAAACAGCATTTTTATCTTGCTTTCACCAACATTAGCTATTATACACGACAGAAACATGAATATGACAGTTTAAATACTTGAAAACAGCATTCTGTATGTTTTTACAAGCTGAAAGCAGCTATTTTATCTTGATTTTGCAAACATAAGCCATTACACACGACATATACATGAATATGACAGTTTAAATACTTGATAACGGTGTTTTGTATGTTTTTGCAGCTTAAAACAGCATTTTTTTCTTGCTTTCACCAACATTAGCTATTATACACGACAGAAACATAAATACGACAGTTTAAATACTTGAAAACAGCATTTTGTATGTTTTTGCAAGCTGAAAACTTCTATTTTATCTTGATTTTGCAAACATAAGCCATTACACACGACATATACATGAATATGACAGTTTAAATACTTAAAAACGGTGTTTTGTATGCTTTTGCAAGCTTAAAACAGCATTTTTATCTTGCTTTCACCAACATTAGATATTATACATGACAGAAACATGAATATGACAGTTTAAATACTTGAATACAGCATTTTGTATGTTTTTGCAAGCTGAAAACAGCTATTTTATCTTGATTTTGCAAACATAAGCCATTACTCACGACATATACATGAATGACAGTTTAAATACTTGAAAACGGTGTTTTGTATGCTTTTGCATGCTTAAAACAGCATTTTTATCTTGCTTCCACCAACATTAGCTATTATATACGACAGAAACATGAATAGGATAGTTTAAATATTTGAAAACAGCATTTTGTATGTTTTTGCAAGCTGAAAACAGCTATTTTATCTTGATTTTGCAAACAGAAGCCATTACACACGACATATACATGAATATGACAGTTTCAATACTTGAAAACGGTGTTTTGTATGCTTTTGCATGCTTAAAATATCATTTTTATCTTGCTTTCACCAACATTAGCTATTATACAAGACAGAAACATGGATATGACAGTTTAAGTACTTGAAAACGGTGTTTTGTATGCTTTTGCATGCTTAAAACAGCATTTTTATCTTGCTTCCACCAACATTAGCTATTATACACGACAGAAACATGAATATGACAGTTTAAGTACTTGAAAACAGCATTTCGTATGTTTTTGCAAACTGAAAACAGCTATTTTATCTTGATTTTGCAAACATAAGCCATTACACACGAAATATACATGGATATGACAGTTTAAATAATTGAAAACGGTGTTTTGTATGCTTTTGCATGCTTAAAACAGCATTTTTATCTTGCTTTCACCAACGTTAGCTATTATTCACAACAGAAACATGAATATGACAGTTTAAATACTTGAAAACGGTGTTATGTATGCTTTTGCATGCTTAAAACCGCATTTTTATCTTGCTTTCACCAATATTAGCTATTATACACGACAGAAACATGAATATGACAGTTTAAATACTTGAAAACGGTGTTTTGTTGGCTTTTGCATGCTAAAAAAAGCATTTTTATCTTGCTTTCACCAACATTAGCTATTATACTCGACAGAAACATGAATAAAACAGTTTAAATACTAGAAAACAGCATTTTGTATGTTTTTGCAAGCTGAAAACAGCTATTTTATCTTGATTTTGCAAACATAAGCCATTACACAAGACATATACATGAATATGACAGTTTAAATACTTGAAAACGGTGTTTTGTATGCTTTTGCAAGCTTAAAACAGCATTTTTATCTTGCTTTCACCAACATTAGATATTATATACGACAGAAACATGAATAGGATAGTTTAAATACTTGAAAACAGCATTTTGTATGTTTTTGCAAGCTTAAAACAGCATTTTTATCTTGCTTTCACCAATATTAGATATTATACACGACAGAATCATGAATATGACAGTTTAAATACTTGAAAACAGCATTTTGTATGTTTTTGCAAGCTGAAAACAGCTATTTTATCTTGATTTTACAAACCTAAGCCACTACACACGACAGAAACATTAATATGACAGCTTAAATACTTGAAAACGGTGTTTTGTATACTTTTTCATGCTGAAAACAGCATTTTTATCTTGCTTTCACCAACATTAGCTATTATACTCGACATAAACATGAATATGACAGTTTAAATACTTGAAAACGGTGTTTTGTATGCTTTTGCATGCTTAATACAGCATTTTTATCTTGCTTTCACCAACATTAGCTATTATACACGACAGAAACATGAATATGACAGTTTAAATACTTGAAAACAGTATTTTGTATGTTTTTGCAAGCTGAAAACAGCTATTTTATCTTGATTTTGCAAACATAAGCCATTACACACGACATATACATGAATATGACAGTTGAAATACTTAAAAACGGTGTTTTGTATGCTTTTGCATGTTTAAAACAGCATTTTTATCTTGCTTTCACCAACATTAGCTATTATACACGACAGAAACATGAATATGACAGTTTAAATACTTGAAAACGGTGTTTTGTATGCTTTTGCATGCTTAAAACAGCATTTTTATCTTGCTTTCACCAACATTAGCTATTATACACGACAGAAACATGAATATGACAGTTTAAATACTTAAAAACAGCATTTTGTATGTTTTTGCAAGCTGAAAACAGCTATTTTATCTTGATTTTACAAACATAAGCCATTACATACGACATATACATGAATAT
This sequence comes from Poecilus cupreus, assembly GCA_963942605.1. Taxonomy (NCBI): domain Eukaryota; kingdom Metazoa; phylum Arthropoda; class Insecta; order Coleoptera; family Carabidae; genus Poecilus; species Poecilus cupreus. Next base: position 3,457 of record CAWWDY010000864.1, on the reverse strand, counting down.
GACAGTTTAAATACTTGAAAACGGTGTTTTGTATGCTTTTGCATGCTTAAAACAGCATTTTTATCTTTCTTTCACCAACATTAGCTATTATACACGACAGAAACATAAATATGACAGTTTAAATACTTGAAAACAGCATTTTGTATGTTTTTGCAAGCTTAAAACAGCATTTTTATCTTGCTTTCACCAACATTAGCTATTTTACACGACAGAAACATGAATATGACAGTTTAAATACTTGAAAACGGTGTTTTGTATGCTTTTGTATGCTTAAAACTTTATTATTATCTTGCTTTCACCAACATTAGCTATTATACATGACAGAAACATAAATATGACAGTTTAAATACTTGGAAACAGTATTTTGTATATTTTTGCAAGCTGAAAACAGCTATTTTATCTTGAATTTGCAAACATAAGCCATTACACACGACATATACATGAATATGACAGTTTAAATACTTGAAAACGGTGTTTTGTATGCTTTCGCATGCCTAAAACAGCATTTTTATCTTGCTTTTACCAACATTAGCTATTATACACGACAGAAACGTGAATATGACAGTTTAAATACTTGAAAACAGCATTTTGTATGTTTTTGCAAGCTGAAAACAGCTATTTTATCTTGATTATGCAAACATAAGCCATTACACACGACATATACATGAATATGACAGTTTAAATACTTGAAAACGGTGTTTTGTATGCTTTTGCATGCCTAAAACAGCATTTGTATCTTGCTTTCACCAACATTAGCTATTATACACGCCAGAAACGTGAATATGACAGTTTAAATACTTGAAAACAGCATTTTGTATGTTTTTGCAAGCTGAAAACAGCTGTTTTATCTTTATTTTGCAAACATAAGCCATTACACACGACATATATATGAATATGACAGTTTAAATACTTGAAAACGGTGTTTTGTATGCTTTTGCATGCTTAAAACAGCATTTTTATCTTCCTTTCACCAACATTAGCTATTATAGACGACAGAAACATGGATATGACAGTTTAAATACTTAAAAACGGTGTTTTGTATGCTTTTGCATGCTTAAAAGAGCATTTTTATCTTGCTTTCACCAACATTAGCTATTATACACGACAGAAACGTGGATATGACAGTTTAAATACTTGAAAACAGCATTTTGTATGTTTTTGCAAGCTGAAAACAGCTATTTTATCTTTATTTTGCAAACATAAGCCATTACACACGACATATATATGAATATGACAGTTTAAATACTTGAAAACGGTGTTTTGTATGCTTTTGCATGCTTAAAACAGCATTTTTATCTTGCTTTCACCAACATTAGATATTATATACGACAGAAACATGAATAGGATAGTTTAAATACTTGAAAACAGCATTTTGTATGTTTTTGCAAGCTTAAAACAGCATTTTTATCTTGCTTTCACCAATATTAGATATTATACACGACAGAATCATGAATATGACAGTTTAAATACTTGAAAACAGCATTTTGTATGTTTTTGCAAGCTGAAAACAGCTATTTTATCTTGATTTTGCAAACCTAAGCCACTACACACGACAGAAACATTAATATGACAGCTTAAATAATTGAAAACGGTATTTTGTATACTTTTGCATGCTGAAAACAGCATTTTTATCTTGCTTTCACCAATATTAGCTATTATACTCGACAGAAACATGAATATGACAGTTTAAATACTTGAAAACGGTGTTTTGTAAGCTTTTTACAGCTATTTTATCTTGATTTTGTAAACGTAAGCCATTACACACGAAATATACATGAATATGACAGTTTAAATAATTGAAAACGGTGTTTTGTATGCTTTTGCATGCTTAAAACAGCATTTTTATCTTGCTTTCACCAACGTTAGCTATTATTCACGACAGAAACATGGATATGACAGTTTAAATACTTGAAAACGGTGTTTTGTATGCTTTTGCATGCTTAAAACAGCATTTTTATCTTGCTTTCACCAACATTAGCTATTATACACGACAGAAACATTAATATGACAGTTTAAATACTTGAAAACAGTATTTCGTATGTTTTTGCAAGCTGAAAACAGCTATTTTATCTTGATTTTGCAAACATAAGCCATTACACACGACATATACATGAATATGACAGTTTAAATACTTGAAAACGGTGTTTTGTATGCTTTTGCATGTTTAAAACAGCATTTTTATCTTGCTTTCACCAACATTAGCTATTATACATGACAGAAACATGAATATGACAGTTTAAATACTTGAAAACGGTGTTTTGTATGCTTTTGCATGCTTAAAACAGCATTTTTATCTTGCTTTCACCAACATTAGCTATTATACACGACAGAAACATTAATATAACAGTTTAAATACTTAAAAACAGCATTTTGTATGTTTTTGCAAGCTGAAAACAGCTATTTTATCTTGATTTTGCAAACATAAGCCATTACATACGACATATACATGAATATGACAGTTTAAATACTTGAAAACGGTGTTTTGTATGCTTTTGCATGCTTAAAACAGCATTTTATCTTTCTTTCACCAATATTAGCTATTATACACGACAGAAACATAAATATGACAGTTTAAATACTTGAAAACAGCATTTTGTATGTTTTTGCAAGCTTAAAACAGCATTTTTATCTTGCTTTTACCAACATTAGCTATTTTACACGACAGAAACATGAATATGACAGTTTAAATACTTGAAAACGGTGTTTTGTATGCTTTTGCATGCTTAAAACTGCATTATTATCCTGCTTTCACCAACATTAGCTATTATACATGACAGAAACATAAATATGACAGTTTAAATACTTGGAAACAGTATTTTGTATATTTTTGCAAGCTGAAAACAGCTATTTTATCTTGAATTTGCAAACATAAGCCATTACACACGACATATACATGAATATGACAGTTTAAATACTTAAAAACGGTGTTTTGTATGCTTTTGCATGCCTAAAACAGCATTTTTATCTTGCTTTTACCAACATTAGCTATTATACAAAACAGAAACGTGAATATGACAGTTTAAATACTTGAAAACAGCATTTTGTATGTTTTTGCAAGCTGAAAACAGCTATTTTATCTTGATTATGCAAACATAAGCCATTACACACGACATATACATGAATATGACAGTTTAAATACTTGAAAACGGTGTTTTGTATGCTTTTGCATGCCTAAAACAGCATTTTTATCTTGCTTTCACCAACATTAGCTATTATACACGACAGAAACGTGAATATGACAGTTTAAATACTTGAAAACAGCATTTTGTATGTTTTTGCAAGCTGAAAACAGCTATTTTATCTTTATTTTGCAAACATAAGCCATTACACACGACACATATATGAATATGACAGTTTAAATACTTGAAAACGGTGTTTTGTATGCTTTTGCATGCTTAAAACAGCATTTTTATCTTACTTTCACCAACATTAGCTATTATACACTACAGAAACATTA